>JAJJMC010012636.1:1735785-1827743 GCA_023531435.1 Papaver californicum
ATCATTCATCGAACAAAATAAACAACCTAGACCCTTTTTCCATTTCAAAACCATCATCACTTCTATTTGCCTTAACTCAATATGACTAGAGCTCGAGTTGAGAAGTAGGAGAAGAACGATGCAGAGAAGATTTGAAGTTTCACGCATTCGAACCAAGGAAAGAGGAGACGTCAGGTAATTGGTTCGGGTCGGTGATGGGATTCATCTTGAATTTCAGGAATCGAAGAGGTTGGTGGGAGTCATGATTCTATAATTAGCATCGATCTAGTCGTGGGAAGTGGGCTTGAGTAAAAAAAAAAAAGTCATTGCTCAGTTTAATTCACTTTGTAAGCTCTAGTGTGTACAATATTTTGACTCGACCGATCCAATCTGGGAGCTGATTTACAAGGTCCGAGTGTAGGCCTGGGGTGAGGTGAGGATATTATCCCTTATCATAGGCGCGACTATCCTTATAAGTATTCAATGCAAGTCAATTGGCAACCACTTGAAACCGTGAAATGGCCAACAATGTCGAGCCTGGATTATGGCTAACATTAAATGTCTATTAATTCTAAGCCATACAGAGTGTAGTTCTACAAGAAGTTTGGGGGCGTCGTTTGATGCGAGATGGAAGCCAGTTTTAAGTTCAATATTTTTCAATTTATCCACAAGTTGAGAATTAAGAGGGGACGATGTTTGTATCATTATCAAATGATGCACATGTGAGATGCACATGCCACTTCATAAATATAATTCTGTTTAATATGGAAGCTCGAGCAGTTTATTTTGGAAGCCTATTTTTGTTTGGCTTATTGTGGAAACCCAGTCGGCTTATTATGGAAGCTTATTTTTGATGGGCTTATTTTGGAAGCCCAATTGGCTTATTGTGGAAGCCTATTTTTGTTGGGCTTGTGAAAGCCCAGTTGGCTTATTGTGGAAGCCTATTTTTACTGAGCTTATTGTGGAAGCCCAGTTGACTTATTGTGGAAGCATGTTTTAGATAAACATGAATTTCTAGAAGATAGACAAGGATCTTCTAGGATAAACTCAAATCTTGAGAAGATAAATGAGAATTTTCCAGGATAAACTCAATCCTGAGAAGATAAATAAGAATCTTCCAAGATAGACTAGCATCCTGAGGAGATAGATATGAATCTTCTAGGATAGACTCAAATCCCGAGAAGATAAATAAAAAAAAAATCAGGATAGACTAGAATCCTGAAGGGATAGATATGTCTTCTAGGATAGACCCAAATCCCGAGAAGATAAATAAGAATCTTCCAGGATATACTAGAATCCTGAGGAGATAGATATGAATCTTCTGGGATATATACAAATATTTAGGATAACTACAAATATTAGTGGTTATTTGGGATAACTACAACTAGATTTGATTTCTGCCTATAAATAGGAGATGAAATCCAACTCAAAGGAAAAAAAATGCCTACCCATGTTTCACCATATTTCAGCTTCTTAGAGCTCTCTCAGAGAAAAACTATTGTAATACTTATATCAATAAAACTTCTCTCCCCAAGGGGATTCATCCGTGGACGTATGCATAACTTTCCGAACAACGTTAAATTCTTGTCTTTATTATTTACTTTTGATTTTCTTGTCTTATTTCATCATCATCATCATCAAATAATTAAATCAACGGCTGTGATTTAATCCATCTACACACATCTCGAAGAGTGTTGGGGTGATTAAATTTGCACCAACATCGTCCTTTTCCATTTGTCCAACCATCCGACATAATTGAACACCCAAACCTCTTCCAGTGCACCCTAAACCCATCAACAAACTTCTTTTCTTCTGCCAATTGGTAATTGAACAATGTTGTACGAATATGATGGTAAGTTGGTGCTGGCATAACTACAATTAAACAAAAAATGAAACACACAATAATTTCAAGTTCACAACACTTTCAATTTAATAAAAATAATGAAAACAATGGCACAATGAACTTCACGAATTCAGTTTGTAGCTACACACCTCTCCCATATTATCCAATTGTTGTGATAATTTCTTGAAAACTTGGTGAAAGCACGGTATTGAAGGCGATGGAGTTCTCAGTCATCCAAGAATAAATTTTCCTCCATGCATCCTCCTACAAATTCTTTTTTTCTTCAATATTTCTATCAAGTGTATCTTGTTGTGTCTTGCTTACGTCAGTTTTATAGACTGGATCCAAAGGAACTCTGGCATCACTTGTGCGATATAAATTCTTCATTTTTCCCAAACCAGTAGGAGGATTTTTGCTCTTACTAATTACATTAACAACTTCCATTTCAACCTATACTTCAATATCATCTCATGATCCTTCTTCTGCATTTAAATCACAAGACTCGTACAGAGCATCAATATGTTCCTTATGTGCTTTCGTCTTCTTCTTTGATTCAATTTGTTCCTTGACTTTCTTCATAATTTCCATTGTTACTTTGGGACATGATGTAACATCCCCATTTATATGCAATAATTGTTTTTTTAACCTATTGATTCCTCTAGACATTAAATTACCGCATAGCTTACAATTTACCTTTTGTGAATGATTGGGATCTTTAATTTCTCCTCATTCTCATACCAGATCTTTCTGAATCGACAAAGATGAATCACCATTGGATACTAGGATGCTTTTACTAGACGTTGCTGATGAAGAAGCCATTGGTTTCACTAAGAAATGAGGGTTAGACTTTAGAGATCAGATCGCCACTAAGAAGAAATTGAAAACCAAAACCCTAAGTCGGAAGAATGAAATCGATTTTTTCTTTTTATCCTAAACCCTACCCAAATTACTAATATATCCTCGATTAAATCGCTAAATCGGCTAACTTAAAAAAGGCTAAAAATCTAGAAAATCGGACGAGTTAATCGCCAAACATCAGATAGAGCTTAGAATCGGGAATCGCATCGCTCCGATAGCGAGTAGCGAGTACTCGGGCGAGGAAAGCGATTTTGACTACTTTGATTGAATCTGAAAATTCCCCCCATTCACATAAGTTTTCGAAACATATAACAACCAAGACCTTCCCGTTGGAATGATCCTTTCTTACCCTTGCTTCATAATAAAGCATAAGTAGTGAGAAAGTGAATAATAATTTTGACGTGCAGACGACCACATCAAATTTTGGCGTCGCTGCCGGAGAGGCAGCGGATTGTTATTTGTTTTTGATTTCTTATTTTTATTTTTAGTTTTATTTTTATTTCTGTTTTTTTTTTTTCTGATTCTAATCTAGTTTTGAGAATCTTATTCCAGGTACTTATTTTTCATGGAAGAAGCATATTACAACAATCACTACGGTTTTCAACCTCAACAACCCTATGATAATTTCCAACCATACGAGGAGTATAATCACAACCAATCCTCTGGTTATGACCAATATTCAACGTACCCTTTTGATTATTCTCATACATGCCAACTTTCTTATGGTGGGGTATGTAAGTGAACAATTACAAGGAGGGAAGGATAATTATGCTTGTGATAGTTTATCTAAATCTACTCTTGATCGTATTTATGATCATTTACCCATTCAACGGGAGGAGAGAAGGTTTAGAAACTCTACCACAAGTGATGGTGTAAGAATACCAAGTTTGAGAGAACTTGGTAGAAGGTTTGAGCAATTTATAGATGAAGGCGCATCATGTACAGAAATTCTAGAAGCTAAAAGAGCCTTGAGAAAGGAACGTAAGCGACGTTATTCTATGGGACGATTATTTTGAACCTTTCGAAAATCTTTACACCAATGATGAAGTTATTCCAACTCCAAATCTGATTTTTTATGATAATTGTGTAGTTAACTCAACTCTTGAACTTAATAATGACCATTCACCCATTCAAAGGGAAGAGTTGTGTGCAACAAATTCTACTATAGTTAATGATTGAAAGTGTGTGAATATCAAAAAACTTACTCAGATACTATACAAGTTGGATGATGACAGAGCCCCGGAAGAGCTTCTCGAAAAAATTATTAGGAATATAAGTATGGAATTCAAACGGCGTTTTAATAAAGGTTGGGAAACTGATGAAGATTCTTATTACAGTGAGTTTGAAAACGAAGATGTTGAACAAGACCAATCTTTGGGGATATGTGATGACACTAGTGTAGCTTTCTCAAGCCTTGATATTGATAATGATCAAGCACCTATTCAAAAAGTAGAGCTTGAGGATGATGCAATGAGTGCTCTAAACTAATTTCTTGTGGCGAGATTTGAATCCGCAACAAAGTATGAGTCTTACAACCAAGAGGAGTATGTTGAGAATGGAACCGAATTAAGTAATATCATGAAAGACCCAATTAAACTTGCCAAAGTTTATATTGATTATATTGATGCCGAAATTTATAAGGTGGAAACTGAAAGTTTGATAGAGGACCACGGTACACAAGAGGTAAGTAAATCATTAGAAATTTTTAAGAAAGACGAGGATCTCGTAATACAAGAGAATTTGGAAGGTTTGACTAAACCTTTGACTATTGATCATTTTCCTTTACCTCGTTTTGGCTTGAATGTATGTGCTTCGGAAGTATTGTTGAATTACTTTGCTTCTAAATATCCTCTATTAGAAATACTTGATTCTCATATTATGTAGGTTTTCAAAGAGATTCCATAGAAGTTCCCGAATTTTATGTTCTTTATCCACTTCTGAGTGTAGAAAGGACTAAGTGTGGGGGGAACTTCTATTGGTGGTGGCTTAAATTCTATTTTCTTGTACTAATATTCTTGTAAAGATATTGTTAAAATTACAGATTTTTCTATGGGTGAACCCCCAAATTTTCAGATTGTTGGTCTACGGGCGACTAGAGAGTCGGGCTGACGACTTTAAACCAAGCGTTGCATGAGAGGCAACCCATTGATTTAGTATTTCTTGTACTTTTTCTTGTTATTATTTCTGAATTTTTATATCATTATAGGATTTCATACCTTTTTTTACATTGGATGAGTCAATTTACATTGAGGACAATGTAAAGTTTAAGTGTGGGGAAGTGTTAAGCATATAGAATTCTTAAGTATTCACTTTTTAGGTAGAAAATTTTAACTTTTATGTGACTATTTGCATGAAATCTCCAACTTTTAGATATTCTAGAGTCACTTAGTATACTTCTAGCTACGTTTACATACGAAGTTTTTACCGAAATAACTGAACTTAGAATTACTAGAGAACTATTTGTTAATTGTTGAGACGCTAGAGCTGACAAAAAAGGACTTAAACCGCCGGTGACGAGTACAATATTAGAGTAGATGATTATTTAATACACATATACGAGTGAGGCACCAAACCTTCAATATTGTCCGTTCATAATGTTTCATCTGCGCAAATTCCGGGTAAAATGATAAGATATACAACCTCACACCATTTCAGCACTACTTTTTGATCTCTTGAGTGCTAATTCTGTCAATCATGAGGGTGACATCAGAATTGCGAAAAAAAAAAGAGCTTACCTTGTAGTTTGATTAACAGTTGGCACCATTCTCTCTCGACAACAACAGGTCCATAGAAACACCATCATCATCAATAAGCGAAATACAAATTTGAAGAAAGTTGAAGAAGTTTAAGGTTTGCAAGTAACACTACAAGAAAGAGCAAAATTCATATTCAAAATGAAGTGACAATACAAGGAGCAGAATTCTATATCCTAGTTGAAGACTAAGTACAAGAGCGAGAAAATCAAACGAAGTGAACTTTTATGAAGTTTATGATATCAAGACAACACAAGTTATAAAGAGTCAAGTGGTAAATTCATTTCCCACGGTCATAGTAGTATCATTGTTATTCTTTTAGTTTGTATTTCATATTTTACTGTCTCAAAGGAAGAAAAAAAAACGAAGAATAAAAATCAGAAAATATAGTAAAAAAAATCAGAAAGAAAAAAAAGAAAGAAAAAAATATATTTGTTTTTATTGCTTAGTGTATATTTGTTTTGGTATTCACTCATTAAGGCCGTGGTTAAGAATAAAGAAATCTATAAAGAAGTTTTAAGCAACAAGAATTTGAGAGGAAAAGAGTTAGAAATTGTCGAAGTTCTATGAAGTTCAAGAGTTCATCATTTACAGTTGAAGCCGAAGACGAAGATGTTTCTATGGGACGCTCTGAGAGTGGTGTTGATTGTAGATTGGATGAGAAGGTGAGTGAGCATTTCCACCCTTACATAGTGGTTGATTTCCTTTTGTAGAGATCATCAGAAAAAAGGTTCGTTTCTATAGACGTTTCTATGGGATATTCAGATATAATTCGGAAGGTTTTGCTTTTCCACCATTTAACGTGTGCAGGATTTCTATCTTCATTCCTGCGTGCACATATGAGAACCATAAATTGCATATTTTGAGTGTAAATTCATAAAACCCTATTGGTGAGTCAGAAGTCAAAACATCTGATCGCTCTTGAACCTGAATTCTTTCATATGGTGGTTTTCTCCTAACTTAAGAGTTAAGCATGAAAATAATGTTCTTTGATACATCTAGCTTCTTATTAGTAATGTGCAGAAATTTTATGTCCTCTTAGCTCTTTGGATGCATGTGCTCTGGAATTTTTAAAAGTTGGAGTAAGTTTTATGGGTAATTATCTAGTAAACCCTCACGAGACTATAACTCGTCCACTAGGGACACCTAGAGGTTTAAGGGCTTGTTACATATGCTAAGTGTAACTGTTTCCTCAATGAAAGGGAGTTTTATATTTTAGCTTAGATTAGTTTAGTTTAGTATGCTCGAGGACTAGCAAAAGGCAAATGTGGAGAATTTGATAAGTGCATAATTTACATAATTTGGATATCAATTTCTTATACCTTTCTTAGTTATTTATCTTGTATTTTACGTTTTTTTTGAGTTTTATAGGCCTTTTGGAGTCATATGAAGTAAAAGAAGAGAATAGAGGCTTATGGCATAGTCCAGAGTCATTGGGCATTGATGGGTGCAAAGCTAGCAAGAACGCAAGTCTCAATTGCGTTGAAAATGAGAAATTACTAGGGGGCAGCTATATTTATAAGGGGAATTAAAATTACTACGTGGTGCCCCTTATCTAACAGCTCGGTACCCAGAACCATCTTTCTTATAACCTCGAGCTAGATCGAGATCTAATTTCCCCTTCTCTTTTATTCGTACAAAGCTAACTTTTACTAGAGAAAATTGTTGCCGGCAGAGATGGATTCGAATTTGAAAGATGGTTAGAGATAGAAGGAGCAGAGAACAAGATTGGAGGTGTGATTTAAGAACATAGAGCAACAGAAGAAAATGAACTTGTCGCTGTGAGAATTGGTGGACATGAAATTATGGGTTTCGACTGGAAACTGAATCCGTGAGGAAGGGTTTTGAAGAATTGAGCTGATGGGTTCTTATCGTTGTTGAGATCAATGTTGTACCATACCGGATTTCGGTTAGTACCGGTCGAGAGCGATACACAGGTACGCCGGTATACCAGGGAAAATTTCGGTTTAAGTACCGGCGAAATATCGGTCCATATATTTTTACCTATAATTTTATAAAAAAAAAATACTATCTCACATTTTAAACTATAAATATATTTTAAATTTTCAACACGTTATAACAAATGTTTTTTCATCCTAAATATATAGATCCATAGATTTCATATATAGTTTTACTTTCAAACATGAAGCACAAGATAAACAACAACAACTTCAAAGTTCACCGTCTAAAGTACTAATTAAACAACGATATTACAATTCTAATCAAAATCATTAGATTCATTATAGATATCATCACAGTCATCACCAAGTAGTCCTCTTTCCGTGTCCAACATCAATTGATCAGTATCATATGCATCAATGTCAGTGTCAGTTGGATAAATAGACTTACTTCGAGAACTACGAACTGACCTACTTACTTCACCAACATTCTCCTGCAAATCATCCAAAGTTACATTATCACCTTCCACATCCAAGTCATCCAAATTTTGTGGATCCAACCATTCATCATTTTCATCCTGTTCATCCAGAAAAATAGGATCACGAGCTTTCCCATCATCGTTATATTGTTGGATTTCTTTGTATCGACGCTGCAATTTCTTGTTATATTGGATAAAGACACTATCATTCAATTTCTGTTGTGTTAAGCGATTTCGTTTCTTTGAGTGCAACTGAAATACGAAAACATATGACAAAATAGATAGTAAGCAAATGACAGAATAAATACAAATACAAATACACTTACATTATTCTGGCCAGCAAAACATACACAAATTCAATGAATCGTGCCTGTAAGTCCAGCAAAACATTATTCTGGCCACACTAATTAAGAGGTAAATTCAATTAAAAGTAAACAGAGACATCAATTCAGGACGTCAATATGTTAAGGTAATAGAGATTGAGGGGTTACTGGCTTACTGCTTATTCCTGTCATCATCCATTTCTCAACAACAAAATCCAACTCTAACTGTAATCAACAATAATACCATCAAGAAGTAAAATCTAACAAGTTTGAGTCAAATGATCATACCCACTGTTTTCGTTTGTTTTGACTGCTCCTCCTCAGAATTAATATCTCCTTCACTCCATCATCTTCTTCTTTAGTTCACAACTTCAATTGATTCAAGAATACACCAGATTTTGGTATAGGACAGTGGAAGGAAGATGAAGACAATAACCCTAGATTCTGATTTTCAGACAGTAAGAGAAGAAAGAATGAAAGAAATATGTTAAATATGGAGGCGCAGAAGGAAAGAGAAATGAAGCAGAAGAAGATCGAATTGTTCATGGTTTCTTTCAGCTTTTACCGGGAAAAACCGGTTTTTAACCGTACCGGACGATATTCTCGGATAAATACCGTATCGGCGGTATATTAAAATTCGTCTCGCTACCCGGCCGGTACCGGTGAAACCGCCGAAATTTCGGCCGTACCAGCTGGTACGTACTACATTGGTTGAGATTGAAGAAAAGAAAGATTGTGGTGGTCTCTGATGGCTCTGTTGAAGATGGATATGTGGTTCTCATGGGTTTTGAAAGTTTGGCGATGTTGGAGATAATGATCAGCGAGAAAAAGACACTGCCATCGATTCTCAATAGTGAACGGGTTGTCAAAGTGCGGTTTGATGTTGGTTTGAGCAAGGAATAGAAAGAACTGAGAAGGAGAATAACAAACTGACCAAGATGATTCCGTGAATTGAAAGAGTTTCCAGGGAAAAGAAGAGCGAAAATGGAGAGAAAAATGTGGTCGATGTTGAGTTAGGATATGGGTATTGAGCCTGGCTGTGAGAAATGGGTTTGATCTATGGTTGAGACTTTTTTTGAGTCGATTGTCGTGACACAGCGAGAAGAAGAAAGTTGGGATAGAGTTTAAATGTTGAATGTGTGCTAGTTTTAATTGCTTGTGAACTAATGATAGTATGGTTGAATTAATGCATGGGCTTATTTGTGAATGCCTGATTATTGCAGGGAAGGAGTTGTATGGTCGAAATACAGGGAAAGTCAAGCCGGAATCACTATTAGAAACTGCACTCAAAGTGTATGATAAAATGCCAGATAGAAGTTGTCGTGAATAGTTTGGATGTTGCCTTGTAAGTTTCCTATAACTGACAGGCTTAATTGATTTTCTAATAGTTCTGTTTGGGGTGAAAAGTGTGGGCTTCATATAATTCTGATTTTAGCGTACAATTTTTGGGCTTGACCTATTTTTGGAATTAGAGAGTTAAGGTTATAATAGAAAAGAGAGTTATATTCCAAGAGGGTTTCTACAAGGGATAAAGCTATATAAGAGCAACTTCAACAAGAGGGAGAGATATCTAGGTTTAGACCTAGTTCTCTTCTCAATTCTTCTACTTCTTTTTGTAGGTTCGCGTGGAAAGATTTCTCACATCTAGGGTTTGTAATTCTTATCTTCTTCAATTGTGTAAACTCCAATTCTGAGTAGTTAATTTTCTTGTTGGTTAGGGAATAATTGGATTTCATAATACATGATTCTTTGAATTGATACATTAGTTTTGTCTAAATATAATCGTTCGTGAGTCACTACAAATATCTAATTGATTGATTGTTTGTTTAGTTAAGTTGCAAATTGATTGAACTCAAATTCATATCTAATGCTAATTTATGGTTTATTATACGTAAAAGTGGTACTCCTTGAATACAAATAGCATAGTGTGGCTATTGCTTATAGTGATACACCTAGTACTCACATATGAATCATGACCTTTGTTAAATTAAATTAGTGCGCTTTCCACGTTCAATTGCATTGATTAGCCTAGTTTCATGAATCTTAATGTTCCTCGGGAATTAAACTTGATTAGTGCTTTTACACGTTAAGTTGTTTTCTTGGTAGAATTCATATTCGCATCTTTTAATGTTTTTGTTGATGAATTGAGGAAATATACGGGATATTCTTACGATCAAAGTATTCTAGGGCTTTTGATAATAAGAGATTAAATATCAATTCTAATTATTAGTACAAGAACATGTTTTGTGAATGAAAACGAAACCTTGACCAACGTTCTCAACTCTTTGATTCTTTTCTACAATTTATTAGCTTTCTTAATTAGTTTATTTTACTTTAATCGAATCTGAAAATTTCCCCATTTACATAAGTTTTCGAATGATATAACAACCAAAACCTCCTCGTGGGAACGATCCTTTCTTACCCTTGCTTCATAATAAATCATAAGTAATGAAAAAATTAATAATTTTGACGTGCAGACGACCACATCAGTGTGCGGAAACTTTATGTCCTCTTAGCTCTTTGGATACATGTGCTTTGGAATATTTGAAAGTTGGAGTAGGTTTTGTGGTTAAATCTCTAGTAAACCCTCACGAGACTATAACTCGTCCATTAAGGACACCTAGGGGTTTAACGACTTATTAAGCATGCTAAGTATAATCGTCTCCTCAATGAAATGAATTTGTTGTATTTTAGTTAGAATTAGCTTAGTTTAGTTTGCTCGAGGACTAGCAAAGTCTAAGTGTGTGGGAATTTTATAGGTGCCTAAAACACCTTAATATCTATTGTTTATGCCTTCTTTGCTATTTTTCTTGTAAATTATGCATTTTACCTTTGTTTTTGAGTTTTTAGGTACTTTGGAGTCATGTGGAGCAAAAGAATAAGAAACCATTCAAAAAGGGAAAAATTGTTTTTTCACAGATAAATGTTATTGGAAGCCAAGTCGTAGAATCATTAATTGAAGAATTAAACAAGGGGTACTCCTTATCTATTGGCCAGGTACCTAAATCACTTTATGTTATGACCTAATAAACTAGGTCGAATACTCTACATTCTTGGTATCTGCCTCTCTCTTTTACTCTTCAGCATTTCACGCCGGCAGAGAAAAATCAGGGAAGAATTCGTCGCTGGTGGTTTGAGAGTAGAATGAGACTAAGATCTAAGACAGAGAAAGCTAGCAGAGAAGAAACTAGGTCTGTGGTCGGAGAGGGAAGAGTGGGTCGTGTACTGTTGGCATAAAAACCATAGAAATGAGAGATGAAGATCTGTTGTGGGTGAAATGGAGTCTCGTGAATCTGAGATAGTGAAGATGGGAGTTGAATATGTAATGGGTTTTGGAAGAGAATGAATAGATTTCGAAGAATAGATGAGAAAGAAAAATTGGTTCGCTGGTGGTTGATGTAAGGAGAATTTAAGAAAGGGGTTTTGCTGTAATGGTGTTGGTTCAGTCGATGAAAGAAAGGAAACAAGATGGAGTTAGAGATACTGCGGGAGATTGAAGAAATGAGAGATAAAGTTGGGTTTGAAGAAGAGTTGGAATTGGCAGAGAAGATGACTTGATAGTTTCTATGTGTTGGCGCTGTTGGGTTTTAATTGAAATTGAATCTGAGAAGATTTATAGTGGTACTGAATGGAGAATACATAAATTTCTGGGCAGTGAGAAATGGGTTTGACGTTCACTGATAAAACAAATGAATGCTTGAAAGATTGTGTTATTAAATTGCAGGTCTTGGATTTAATAGTATTGCAGCTGCAATTAGGCATGAATTGAGATGCTACAGGAAAGGTTGAAGTTGTTGCATTAGAAGCAATTGAAAGAAGAGAATAGGAATTGATGTAGTGAATGAATTAGATCAATGTTGCGGTGTAAGGAATGAGCTAATAAAATTTCCTGAATTTGGTCGGAACTTTCCAGAATAAAAACCAGACTCTGCTAGATTTTCCTTCCAGTGATTCGACTCACAGATTTAGATGATTCAAGTGATGAAGACCCATTTAGCCAAGTCAGGCAAACTGACTCTCTCATCTACCCCCTTGACCGGCAGTTGACTGTTACAGTTAGTTGTTGACCGTTAGTTTGACTCAGGTGCCTGTTTCAGGTGGCCGACGACACTGTTCTGATGACCGGATTTCGGCAATGAACCCAATATCGTGACGACCAATTTTGGAAAGAAACTTCAGTGGGTTATTTATTTCTTACGCATTGGCTTAATGGGCTAGTAGATGGACTTATTGGACTTGGATTTTGATTTGGAGAATGAGACTTTAAGCTAATTTCGGAGAAAAAAAAGCTATAAAAGGGAGAGTTTTCTATAATTCTATATACACTTTTATATCTGATTTTTGGGAGCAAAGAGCCGCCATTGTTTTTCATGCATCTAGGGTTTGTGATATTTTTATCTTCTTCTTTACTTTATATGTGTATGAACTCCACAATTATGAGTAGCTAAATTTTGTATTATTGGTTAAGGATTAAATTTGATTTTTCAAACATGGTATTTGATTAATATATTAGTTTTGTCTCAATATTTGTCGTTTGTGGTTCATTGTTTATAACTTTTGCATGATTTGAACACTTTGTTGGTCCGAAATCAATTTAACCGGTTGTAATCTCTAAAGTTAAATTAGGGTTTTCAATACAAAAAAGTTGACAATTCTGATTTCAAGTAGTATAAGTGTGATTGTTGCTTGAGGTGATATATCCTAGCAATCTCATACGAATCATAACCTTTGTTAAATCTAATTAGTGCATTTTCCACGTTCGATTATATTGATTAACCTCATTTCACAAAACGTAATGTGCATGGGGAATTAAACTTGATTAATTCTTTTTACACGTTGGGTTGTTCTCTAGGTAGAATTCATACTTGCATCTTTTAATGTATGTATGTTGAACTTGGAAATAAACGGGATTTTCTTACGATCATGGTATTCTAGAGTTTTTGACAATAAGAGATTAAATACTAAATCTAGTTATTAATACAAATACATGTTTGTAAATGATATAATCCCTTAACCAATATATTCTCAACTCTTGATTACTTTTAGTTATTTTTTTACTTTCAATTTAGTTTATTTTTTCTTTCTGAAAATCAGAAATACCCCCTTTTTGTTATTTAAGATATTGAAACGAGTAACAACAATAGCCTCCCGTTGAACGAACATTTACTTACTCTAGCTTCATCATAAATCTTTTATAAGTGAGAAAGTAAATATAATTTTGACGTGGTACGACACACATCAATAACCATGCCCATTATGCTTGGGAAGTTTCTGAAAACTTCTAAACCATTATTCCATCATCTCTTTAACTGCTGTAACCGTCACCACTACTTCTAATCTTCCCATCATGAGGTGTTTCCACACCGCATGTTGCTATAAACCGCCAGACTAAAACCCCATGAAGAATCCCCCCATGTAACATGTTTTGATTTCTCGTAGGAGTTAGTGGGGTCATGGACTATCAAACTAAGAACACGTGAGTAGTTAAGAATTTGTCGTAATATAATACTACCAATAAGTATGCCAACACATCATAGCAATGGCATATTTCTGGCATGTTTTCAACATGCAAGTTGTGCTAGCAACAATAGCGCATGCGAGTGCTATAAGCATCATTGAGGTGTTGATAGCACATGCTAGTGTTTTGTCTATGGCCTAGGCGTTGTAAGCATTGATTATCGGGCATGATACAAGGTGGTAGCATTAGCAAAGTGATGTCACTGGCGCTAGAGAGTTGATGGCGCTGATGCTGGTAGTGTTGCAGCACTGGCAACATAGATATGCATGCTAGCACCGCGTCCATGGCCCACGCTCTGCTAGCCAGCCACGGCTACCCGATGCACTGCTGGAGCTAGCACTTGCCAATGTCGTTGATATGGCCTGTGCTGCTAGCACTGGCACTTGTTAGCATCGTGTCCATGACCCACATGCTAGCGATGGCACTTGCTAGCGCCGTGACTAGGGCCTACGCTGCTAGCGCTAGCACTTTCCAGTGTCGTGGTTATGGCGTACACTTCTTGCGCTAGCATTTGCCAGTGCCACGGTCATAGCCTATGCGCTGCTGGCGCTAACACTTGCCAGTATCGCGGCCATGGATTATATGATGCTAGCACTGGCACTTGCTAGTGACATGGCTATGGTTATGCGCTGCTAGTGGTGGAACGGTGTTGTGGCCTTAGTTATGGACTACTTAGGCTTTCTCAATCGCATGTGGTTTAGTGTTGGCATTATGATTGGCTTTTATGTAGTGTATACAGAACATATTCAATGAATTCATCCGTGAAAGTTTGCAACTTAAGGCGATGTTCAATACGACGCTGTATTTTGACTGTATGCATCTAATTGGGGTCTTCATTCAAGGATGGCATAGAGGCTCACTCAGAATGTTCATAATCCTGCATAATCAGCATGTTCTGATTAATGCAGATGGTTTGCATGGATGCACATGAAATAACGAGGGTTTAGCCGAGTAAAGCCCTAAAATTTTATTGGCGCACATATATATAATATAGCTACAAGATTAATGTATCCTTGTGTTGAATACACATTCTCAATTCTCTTGCGGAATATAAGACATAAGTATGTATCTATAATTCTGATTTCGGGTCAGAACGTTTATACATATATATTTATTTTATGTCTCTGCAGCTAAGCAGAGGCGATATTACAATTTTCTCCCTTGTCAAAAATCCATCATCAACACGAGCATCTTCCAAATTCATGCCAAGTCACTTCTAAGCTAACATATGACCATTAAAATACGCCATGTTATTCCTAAGATGGTGTATAGCCACCAAATTTACCAGACTCGACAGTAATCAGTCTTATTACCAAGCTAGTGAATTGCGAAACTTGGATCACCTACTTAGCAAGTCATTGACTCGAGTTGACCTAATCAAAAGTGATAGTCCACGACTCCACTATTTCCACGAGATATCAAAAATAACAAATGGGGGGGTTATCATTGGGGTATTGTTTTGGCGGTCTACGGCAATCGTGTGTTGTGGCAACACATCCACGAACAAGAAGATAACAAGTAGTGGGACGGTTACAGGGAAGTTGGAGACGTTCAAGGTTTACAAGCAACACTACAAGAGCAAAATTCAGATTCAAAGTGTGAAGTGATAATACAATAAGAAGAATTCTATATCCTAGTTGAAGATTAAATACAAGAGCGGAAATATCAAAAGAAGTGAAGTTTGGTGAATTTTTTGATACCGAGATAATACAAGTTGTGAAGAATCAAGTGGTAAAGTCTTTTTCCCACGACCATATTAGTTCATCATATGTTTTATTTTTGAGTTTGTATTTCATATTTTATTGTCTCAAAATAATAATAATAATAATAATAATAAATCAGGAAAAAAAAGAAAAAATATATATTTGCTTTTATTACTTTAATATATATTTCTTTTTGTATTTATTCATTAAGGCCGTGGGAAAGAAGAAATCTATAAAAAAAAAATTATGCAACAAGAATTTGAGAAGAAAATAGTTAGAAATCGAAGTTCTATGAAGTTCAAGACTTCATCATCTACAGTTGAAGTTGAAGACGAAGACGTTTCTATTGGATAATGTGAGAGTGTTGTTGATTGTATATTGAATGAGAAGGTGAGTGAGCATTCCCATCCTCGCAGAGTGGTTGATTTCCTTTTGTAGAGATCATCATAAAACATGTATTTTTCTTCCCATATTTCTATAGGATATTCAGATATAATTTTGAAGATTTTCCCTTCCCACCATTCAATGTGTGCAGGATTTCTATCTTCATTCCTGCCTGCACATATGATATCCATAAAGTGCGTCTTTTAAGTGTCAATATCATAAAACCCTATTGGTGAGGCAGAAACATTCGATCGCTCTCGAACCTAAATTCTATCATAGTGGTTTTCTCCTAACTCAAGAGTTAAGCATGATAATAATGTTCTTTGATACATCTAACTTCTTATTATTAGTGTGCAGAAACTTTATGTCCTCTTAGCTCTTTGGATGCATGTGCTTTGGAAGTTGGAGTAGGTTTTGTGGGTAAATCTCTTGTAAACTCTCATGAGACTATAACTCGTCCACTAGGGACACCTAGAGGTTTAAAGGCTTGTTACACATGCTAAATATAATCGTATCCTCAACGTAATGGAGTTATTGTATATTAGTTTAATTTAGTTTTCTCGAGGACTAGCAAAGTCTAAGTGTGGGGGGATTTGATAGATATCTAAAACACCCTAATCACTATCAATTGATTATGCTTTCTTTGCTATTTCTCTTGTATTTTGTGTATATTACGCTTGTTTTCTATTTTGTAGGCATTTTGGAGTTATTTGAACAAAAGAATAAGAAATAGGCATAAAAGGGTAAAATGATCATTTCACATGCAAACACTATTTACAACCAACCATATGCTAAGGGCTAAACCAGTCATTCAAGGTGTTATCGAAGATTTAGGCATTCACTATTGAATCAAAGCTTCCACTAACATTTAATTACTTTGCTTTAAGGAGGCTGCCCATAGCTAGTTCATAGGTGCCTTTAGTTATCTCTTTTCTTATAACCTAAATGAAATTAGGTTTTGTTATTCCCTATTTCATTTTACGGGATCTCAAAGAGATGGGTTGAGCTAGTCCTTAAAGAAACGAGTATCAGACAAAGGAGAAGATGTTCAGGGAAAGTTGAAGATCTAAGTTTGTAGAGAGAAATCAGTGAGAATGTGAAATTTTTTGGTCGCTGCTGGCTTGTATGAACAAGAGAATGAAGAATTATTACAGCTGAAATGGGTTGGTGAAACTCAGATCGAAGAAATTAGGGTTTTGCTCAAACTGTTGCCATGAGTAGAAAACAAAGAGATAGGTTTGCGTTGTTGCTATAGAAGAAGAAGTGAAGATGTAAGCCGCTACCATTGTTAGAATAGAGATTAAAAATAGAAAAGATTCTTGGCCGGGAAAATGAAGAATGGTGGTGGATTTTGTTGGTAGGTTGATGTTGTGCTAGAAGATGGTATTTCTTATGAATTAAAAATGGGTTTTAGTTTGATTGGCAGATGGATTAGGATTTGAGCAACGGTTTGTGATTCAATTTCGCTGGCAGATAGTGGATTTGAGTTTGATATGGAATGGATGTGTGGGTTGAGTGTTGCAATTGAATTATTGATGTTGTTGAAGGGATAATTTCAGGTTGGTGTTGCAGTTGTGTTGCCGTGATCCAGAATTGCGAATGGGTTTGTGTAGATGAATGTTAGGATTGCAGGGAAGAACCAAAGAATGACCTGAATTTGGCCGGAATCACCCAGAAAAAAAACAGACTCTGCTGGATTTCCTTCCAGTGAGTAAGACCCATTCATCCGAGTAAGACCAGCTGACTCGGCAACTGACTCAGACTGCTTGATCGTTAGTTGACTAGTTTACTTAACAATCAACAGTTAGTTTGACGGATGGACGGTGACTTTTCCAGTCACCTAAGGCACTTTTCTAATGACTTTTCCGGCCACTTTTCTGGACCTCCGGTGACAAATTTTGGACATAATTTTTAGAAGTTTTATTTTGACTCTTTGGCTTATTGGGCTAGAAGATGGACTTATTGGACTCGAATTTTGATTTGGAGAAGGAGATTTTGACCTAATTTTGGAAACAAGAAGAGCTATAAAAGGGAAAGAATTCTACACTATATACTTTTACATTTGATTTTTGGGAGCAAGGAGCCGCTATTCTTTTTCTCGACATCTAGGGTTTGCAATTTCTTTTCTGCTTTGATTATGTAAAATCCAATTTATGAGTAGCTAGTTTTCTTATTATTGGTTACCTAATAGTTGGATTTCTCAAACATGGTTTTTGATTTATTAAATTTTTCTCTCAATATTATCGATTATGATTCACTACAAATATCTCATTGATTGATTGTTTGTTTAGTCGAGTGGCCAATTGATTAAACTCGCATTCGTATCTATAGCTAATTTAGGGTTTATTTATATGCAAAAGTGATACTCCTTGAATAACAAGTACCATAATTGTGGTTATTGCTTGTAGAGATATATCCTAATAATCACAAGTGGATCATGACCTTTGTTAAATTGAATTAGTGCGCTTTCCACGTTCAATTGCATTGATTAGCCTTATTTCATGAATTTTAATGTTCCTCGGGAATTAATTTGATTAGTGCTTTTTACATGTTAGGTTGTTCTCTTGGTAGAATTCATATACGCATCTTTTTAGTGTGTTTGTTGATGACTTGGGGAAATTTACAGGATATTCTTGCGATCAAGGTATTCTAGGGTTTTTGACAATGAGAGATTAAATACCAATTATAGTTATTGATACAATCCCTTAACCAATATATTCTCAACTCTTGCTTACTTCAACTATTCACTTTGTCATTGTCTTAGTTTTTATACTTTCATAAATTCTGAAAAATCCCCCCATATTACTTAAGAAATTGAATTTGAATAACAATAGCCTCCCGTGAAACGAACACTTACTTACTCTAGCTTCATTTTTAAATCTTTTATTAGTGAGACAGTGAATATAATTTTAAAATGGTATAACACACATCTTTGGCGTCGTTGCTGGGGAGGCAGCGGATTGTTATTTGTTCCAAGAGGAAACCTCCATCTCAACCAGAGTCACAGAAAAAACATTTTTCTTCCAATCCGACCTCAATACCAACTTCAACTCGGAAATTGACTTCGCCTCAAAATACAACCAAAGCCCCACGATAACAACAACAACAATTGCAGTCGCAACAGGAGCAAGACATGAAGTCGAACGTATTGTTCCTAGATTTTCTGATTCCGAAGGAAGAAGTACCCAAACTACTCGAAGCCTGGATAGGAGATAACACCATTCAATTGCCACCCGTGCGACGACTCCCTACGGCCCAACAAGTAGCAGATCCAAAATATTGTCATTATCACCGACATGTTAGTCACCCAACCAGCGAATGCAACAATCTAAAACGTATTTACAAAGAACAGAAGGAATCAGGAGAGTTACAATTAGAAGCAGAAGGAGTCCACAAAAATCCTCTTCCTGTTAGGAACTTCACTTTCTCTAGAGAAACTATCAGTCAGAGAACTCTATCTTTGATGGAACACATGTACGAGCTTTTCTACTTCTCGAAAGGAGAACGTGAGGATATTTTTACTGCTCTGGATCATGTTGTGACTGGAAAATGTCTGCTCTTTACAGAAGATGCTCATACTCGAGCCAAGACTCCCTTGAGGGACAGGGTTGACGCAGACGAATGTGGTTGGGGTCTCCTCACAAAGCTTGGAGATTCAATTCAAACTTTAAAACTCGACCAAGTAAGTCCCGCTTCTCAAACTCCCTTGTCGTCAATCAGCCCATGTCACGACTAGGAGATGCGAATGAGAAGCTAATCCATTTCAATATTTTATGAAGTAGTTGAAAATTGCCCTTACTAATAATGGGAAGAGGTGTCATAGGAAACTCTTAGACGCCCCAAAATAAGGCCCTTCAGGTGAGATGCTATAATCTAAACCCTTTCAAATTGGGGATACGGTCATAAAAATTACTAAGAGTACGCAACCTCTTGCCTTGTTTCCTCGAACTATTGAAGAAGAACCTTATATAATTATTTAGGATATGATATATGGTCACTAAAAGCTCACAAACACTGACAAGCCAGAAGGAGTGGTAATTCACGACAAGTGGCTCAAATCCTACAAAGCCTGAATGCTTCACCATTATATTTCCGATATTTCCCTATTTTTATGCAATAGCTGCACTTGATAATGAACCATAAAACTTATTATATATACTCATAAACATAATATACATTCATTTCAAAGTTGTGTTTTAAGAATTATATGAGTTAGAACAATCACAAGATGTTTTACGAAAAACGTCCCAGAAGCAATTTACACTACCTCTTGGAATGATTCTTATGTCAAAAGTTTCATATTGATGTCTAATACAACATGTTAAAAGGGCACATCAATCTCATAAACGAGCTAAGATTTATGGCGGAAACGGCTAGCTGTGTCGAATCTGAACTGTCAGATTTTCCTGGATACTTTATGAATTTTACCGTTGGGTCGTTTTGACACCCAAAACAAGCTCAAAACCTAGATTTTTTTCCTACTCTGACGTACGAAGTTGTTTTATAATAAAGATAGAGGGGTCAATCACCCAAAACGGAGGTTGTATGAAGATTCTACAACATTTTCCCAAGCACTATACTTGTGAATTTTCTAACGACAAAAATCTATGAATACTTCGCAAAATTCAAGCATAGTCATATTCATGTGAGAAATTCAAAGAATTCATATGGTCTATTATAGTCGTAAATAGAGTAAAACTTACTCAAGGAGGATCCAAGTTAGAAGAAGAGTCCAGCACAACTTCACCTCCGTTGCTTACTCCGTCATCAACGGTATCAAATTCAGACTTTTCATGAATTTCTTCTGTACGAGATATTTCTTCAAGATCTTTATCCCCAGACTCGTTTCCTCAATACTCATAGTGTCTCCCGAAGCGTCAAAAACATTAATAGAGTCAACACTAACATTTGTACGCGTATGCTACAACAAGATGATAAAGCATATTATAATCAGAAAATACAGAAGTATCAAGAATGACGAATGAAAGGCTTACAGTTTTACGAGGACCATTCTTGCTTCCAGGAAGAATCATTTTTGGTCCTTTCCTTGCAAGATGGGGACTACCAGTAGCAGCAGGAGTAATATCCACCCGAGGACACACGACACTAATCTGTCGAAATGAATGAAAACTAAGGATCGTAATAGCCATATTTTGGATTTGAAAAGTAAAAAAAAAAAAAGAACATTACCTGCTGAGCTGTATCAATAATGAGCTTCCATTTGACTTCGTTTGATCCTTGTAAATTGGTACTGCAAGCTTTGTCCCTCTTGGAAGGAACACCACTCATCACCAATGGAGATTCTGGGATAAATTCCTTAAAACGACTTCTCTCTTCATTCCAGAAGCATGTGTACATGCCCGATACTCGATGTTTCCTACCTGAACTGAAGAAAGGGATCCTCATTCCCTCAACAAGATAAACGTCCAAACTCCTCTTCAATTCCTTGACGGATGGAGCCCTAGCGTGACCACGAGGTACTTCTTGATCAAAACTCATCTGACGTGCTGCATGGTCAATATTGTACGCTTGCACTAAATAACCTGCTGTGCAAAGAGAAAGGATGTAACCTGGGATAGATCTATTCATAAATGTATTTTTTTCAAGGATAAAGAAAATTATTTCTCCTTTCTAGACCCGACCAGAGAACCATCTTAAGAGCCAGAAACATGAGAAAGTATACGCTCGTGCTAAGAGTCCCAAGGCCTGATATTTACTTCACTCTGGAAATCTATCAAATTAACCAAACTTAGATAGGTAAATTTCCTCCTGCCAACGGCAGATTCTTGCATATTCAATATCTCCAATTGGATACAAAGTTCTAGGCAGAGGTGAATACTTTAGGAAATGCTCCCATAATCGTGCTTGAGGAAATACGGTATGAACACAAGAATAAGTATTCATAAACCCGTTAGAAGTTTCCATATCGTGAGCTAATGAGTCTAAATGAGAATACAAAGAACCAAGAAACAATTTACCAAGAGGGAAACATTCACCATCAGCAAGCGTTATTGCCATAGGAACAACTGAGAGCTTCAATCAACCAATGGGTAAGTCTTCAAGTATATCTCTAGACAACTAGAGTGTCAGAAATGTTACAATGGTCAAAGAGTCACTAATAATGGGATCTGATAAGTGCTTAATTCACATGTTTTTAGTGTCAAATCCATACTTGTTTTATCTATAATTCGTGCATATTACCTTTTATTACTCTTTTTTTTCTATCTCATGTGTAATATTAGGTGAATCATCCAAAAAGGAATTACAAAGTGCTAGAATGAGCAAGGAAATTGAGTTTCTACAAGTGAAGACGGGCCAAAGGCAAAATTCGAGTCGTTCAAATCCAGATTTTCTAATCACCATATTAAAAAGAATTGAAAGATGAAGCCAACGCAAAAAGAATGAGGTCATTCCGACATCGGACGATGTGAGCAAAACAAGATATTATTGAAGATTTAGCTCACAGAGGTTTGCAAACCGGACCATTATGAATTTTTAAATTTGCACGCGTTTTGGACTTTAAACAAGGAAAACACGGTCCCAGAAGGATTCTAAACCCTGGAAAGAGTGGATAGTTGATACCCAAAAATTGAAGGCTATAAAAGAAGACTATTTAAGGCTCAAAGAAGACATTTTTTAAGTAATCTCATATACTCTACCTCTCATATCACAACTTCTACATCAAAAACCTAGGGTTTACCCCTTTAGGGGGAAGCCACCATTTTTCTTCGTCTTCTTCTTCCTTGTAATATGAGTAGTTAATTCTTTTGTTGATTAAGGATGAATTTAATGTTCTAAGCGTGAAGCTTTTTTAGTAATACAAGTTTATTTGGAGTTTTAGTCATTATCGTTTGTTTTCACTATATCAAGGGCTTATGATTGATTTCTAGATTGTTCAAGTGTACAATTGGATTATTCTATTGATCACTTTATTGCTAGTAGAGAGTTGTGAAATACGCGTAATAGTCGAACACCTCCTACACAAGTAGAAAACGTGAGACCTTGCAGAGGGATTCTGTGAAGCAATTGTGTGTGAAGAAAACACTAACAAGTGGACCGAGCGTATTGAGTCTAACTACTGAGATCAAACCTAAATTCACAAATCTTAAAGTTCTCGATTGAGTTACACCTTGTAAGCGTACCTCAAGGCGGCTCAGTTGGATAAAATCTGGTGACTAAGTATACCTGTTATCCAGTGATATAAGGAGTTTTGGGGAAAGCTAAGCGTACCTGCTATTCTACGGTTGGTGATGAATGATTCTGACGAAAGATAGATAAGAATACTAATTCAGTCAACGTTTTGTAACGACGAAGGACTCCCTAATCATATTTTATTCTTATTATTCATTTTAATTTACTTTAATCAAACCAATCCCCCTTAGTTATTTACTTTTATTCTTAGTTGTTAATCTAAATAACATCTTAATTACACAGCTCTTTGTGGGAACGATCCTTACTCCCAAAGAAGTTCCCTTCTTCTATGTTCTTTATACACTTTCAGGTGTTGAAAAGACTAAGTGTAGGGGAAACTTCCATAAAATAACAATTTCATTCTTTATATCTTATGCTAATCATTGTGTGAAGTTGTTATTAGAACTGCAGATTGTTATCTGAATGGATCCCCAGATATTCAGATTATTGGTTTATGGGCGCTAACCAGAAGGTCAGGCTGAGGACGTTAAACTAAGCGTTGAATGGGAGGCAACCTACTGGATTTGTATTTCTATCTTTTGCTTTTTATTTTTAGTTTCATATCATATTAGGGATTTCCCATCTTGATTTTACATTGGAGGAGTCAATTTATATTGAGGACAATGTAAAGTTTAAGTATGGGGGGAGTGATTAAGCATATAGATTTTTAGTATTCACTTTTGTAGGTAAATTTTTAAACTTTTTGTACATATTTGCATGAAAACCTAAAACTTTTAGATTTTAGAGTCACTTAGTATACTTATAGCTAAGTTTTCTTATGGAGTTCTTACCGAAATAACTAACTTAGAAGTATTAGAGAACAACATCCGGAGTTCTTAGTTGTTGAGAGGCTAGATCTGGCAAAAAGGGACTTCAACCATCGATAGAGAATACAGTATTAAAGAGCCTGATCATTCAATACCCATGCGTGAGGCACCAAACCTTGAATTTTCTGTTTAGAGTGTTTCAGCAAATTCCGGGTACAATGATGAGTTATCCAACCTCGCACAAATTTCAGCACTACTTTTTTGATCTCTTGAGTGCTATTTCTATCAATCATGAGGGTTTCATCAAAATTGCTAACTCTATCTTGTAGTCTTGTTTGCAGTTGGCAGCATTCTCTCGACAACAACAGGTCCATAGAAACACCATTATTATCAACAAGCGAAACATCAAAAATTTGAAGGAAAGTTGAACACAGTCAAGGTTTACAAGCAACATTACAAGTAAGAGCAAATTTCATATTCAAGTAAAGCAACAATACAATGAGCAGAATTATATATACATGTTGAAGACTTATGTACAAGAGCGGAAAAAATAAAAAGATGAGAGTTAGTGAAGTTTACGATATCGAGACAATACAAGTTGTGAAGAATCAAGTGGTAAAATCCTTCTCCCATGGACACATTAGTTTCATTTGTTAGTTTGTATTTCATTTTTAGCATATAAAAAGTAGACAAAAAAAGTAAAAGAAATAGAAAAAAATAGAAAGGAAAATGTTTTATCATTGCTTTAGTATATTTCGTTTTGTATTCATTCAATAAGGCTGCGGGGGAGAAGAAATTTATAAAAAGTTTCAAACAACAAAGAATTGAGAAAAAGAGTTATAATTGTCAAGATCCTACGAAGTTCAAGAGTTCATCATCAACAGTTGAAGACCGAAGACGTTTCTATTGGGTGCTGTGAAAGTGGTGTTGATTGTAGACCGGGTGAGAAGGTAAGTAAGCGTTCCCATCCTTACATAGTGGTTGATTTCCTTTATTAGAGGTCACTAGAAAAAGAAAAGAAAAGAAAAAGGTTCTTTTAGTCCCACGTTTCTATGAGATAACATCTTCATATAATTCGGAAGGTTCCTTTTCCTTCCCACCATTCAACGTGTGCAGGATTTTTATCTTCACTCCTGCCTGTACACATGAGAACCATAAAGTGTGTCTTTTGAATGTCAATTTCATAAAACCCTATTGGTGAGGCAGAAGTCAAAGCGGAATGCTTATTCGATCGCTCTCAAACCTAGATTCTTTCATAAGACGGTTTTCTCCTAACTCAAGAGTTAAGCATGAGAATAATGTTCTTTATACTTATAACTTCTTATTGTTAGTGTCCAGAAACTTTATATCTTCGTAGCTCTTTGGATGCATGTGCTCTGGAACGTTTGGAAGTTGGAATTTAGGTTTTGTGGGTATACCTCTTGTAAACCCTCACAAGACTATAACTCGTCCACTAGGGACACCTAGGGGTTTAAAGGATTGTTACACATTCTAAGTGTAACCGTGTCCTCGACGAAATGGAGTTGTTGTATTTTAGATTAGTTTAGCTTAGGTTAGTTTAGATAATAGTTTTCTCAAGGACTAGCAAAATGTAAGTGTGGGGAAATTTGATAAGTACTTAATTCACATGTTTCTAGTGTCAAATTCATACTTGTTTTATCTATAATTCGTTCATATTACCTGTTATTACTCTTGTTTTCTATATTATATGTCATATTTGGTGAATCATCCAAAAGGAGTTACAAAGTGCTAGAATGAGCAAGAAAATTGAGTTCTACAAGTGAAGACGTGCCAAAGACCAAGTTCAACTCATTCAAATCCAGAGTTTCTTATCACCATCTCAAAGATAATTGAAAGACGAAGCCAACGCAAAAATAGTAAGGTTATCCCGACACCGGACGAACAAGTTATGAGGAAAACAAGATAATATTGAAGATTTAGCTCACGGACCATTCTGAATTTTTAAATTTCCACGCGTTTTGGACTTCTAAACAAGGAAAACACGGTTCCTTAAGGATTCTAAACCCTATAAAAAGAGGATACTTGATACCCAAGCATTGAAGGCTATAAAAGAAGACTTCTAAGGCTCAAATAAGACATCTTTTAAGTAATCTCATATCACAACTTCTATATCAAAAACCTAGGGTTTATCCCTTTAGGGGGAAACCACCATTCTTCTTCATCTTCTTCTTCCTTGTAATATGAGTAGCTAATTTTTGTTGTTGATTAAGAATAAATTCAATATTATAAGTGTGAAGATTTATTAGTAATACAAGTTTATTTAGAGTTTTAATCATTATCGTTTGTTTTCGTTGTAACTAGGGTTTATGATTGATTTCTAGATTGTTCAAGTGTACAATTGGATTATTCTATTGATCACTCTATTGCTAGTAGAGGGTTGTGAGATACGTGTAATAGTCGAAAACCTCCTACACAAGTAGAAAACATGAGACCTTACAGAGGAATTCTGTGAAGCAATCGTGTGTGAAGACAACACTAGCAAGTGGACCGAGCGTACTGAGTCTAACTGCTGGGATCAAACCTAAATTCACAAATCTTAAAGAATTCGATTGAGTTACACCTTATAAGCGTACCTCAAAGCGGTTCAGTTGGATAGAATTTGGTGACTAAGCATACTGTTATCCGATGATATAAGGAGTTTGGGTATAGCTAAGCTTACCTGCTATTTTACGGTTGGTGATGAATGATTCTGACGAAAGATAGATAAATGTAACGACGAAGGACTCCCTAATCATCTTTTCTTCTTATTATTATTTTTAATTTACTTTAATCAAACCAATCCCCCTTAGTTATTTACTTCTATTCTTAGTTGCTAATCTAAATAACATCTCAATTACACATCTCTCTGTGGGAATGATCCTTACTACTGCTATAGTACTAGTTAATTAGTGGAAAATATCTTGAGTAATTTGTTGCACTTACTACACGCATCAGGATCGTCTGCATCAGTTTTACCATTCCGCTAATGATCAATCCACTTCACATAATGTGCACCACATTGGCCCTTGACCTGTTGGAGTTCTTATCTCTTTCTCCCCAAAGTCGTGATCATTCGCTTCTCTTCAACAAAATTTTCAACAGGGAGAGTCCAAAAAATTGGAAGCTGCAACAAACTAACCAACATCTTCTAGGGTAATTGTTAGCTCACCCTAGACACATATAGCAGAATGATTTGGTTCACACCAACGCGAAACAAAGGTCAGCATGCCTTCTATATCTTTGCCGATCCACAAGGTCTCTGATAATCTTTACAAGATTTTAAATACTGGGGTATCGTTCAACATTACCTTACACCAACTCGTCCACTTCGCCATGAGGGATTGGGATGTCTTGAATTCAATAGAAAAAGCTATATAATCTCCTCTCTGCAAGCAAAACCTTAGGACAGTCTCAAGTGCAACCCTATGAACAGTAACATACTTCTCAGGGTTAGGAAAAAACAACAAACAAAGCCAAGAGTTATGCTAATTTCTTCAGAAATATGTTCAAAGAACCTATCACGAGTATGAGGTACGCTTTCAAGAAATACAGTATCATAAACCTCTTCTTTGTTTTGATCAGAGGGTGTGCCAACGTTATTATTGTGCTCGTTAGTCATCTGTAATATATTTAAGTTTTCTTCTACATCAAAATAGGACTCCACAGTTGGGACCTCTCAGATCATATGAAGAAAAAAAAAATTGAAACCCTAGCTTGTTTAAGTTGATGGTTTGAAAAATCCTTGTTAATACTTCATAAGCAAAAGATAGGGTTACGGGAGAAGAACACAAATCACATGGAAAAAGAGATGGATTTAAACCATGTTCACCTTGATTCAAGACAACAACGAACTCGACAAGGCAACTTCAACCAACAACGCATGCTCGAGGGAAGGACTTCTCTGATGTTGCGCTCTCGAGAAACATGTCTTTCTCTGCTATTGCGCTCTCGAGGAACATGCTTTTCCTGTTGTTGCGTTCTCGGGGACGGACTTCTATCATTGTTGCTTACTCGAGAGATAATCGTCTCCAATAATGCGTACTCTAGAACGTGACTTCTTCTAAAAAAAAAAAAAGAATAAAAGGGAAGAGATGACGCCGGGTATATATTTATAGGTGTTGGTTGTTCTTGGAATTCCTTCTTGGATTAGGAAACTAAGAAGAGAAAAAAAAGGGAAGTAACACCCAACACCGGCCACGCCTCCCTTACTCACAAACAAACCAACATCCTTGACAGGAACTTAGGCATCTACTAACCCTAGCTAGGGTTAATGCTAAGGGGCACATATCTCAGGAAATTAAGTACATCTTCTTATACTCTTAAAATTGTAATTATGCATATATAATAGCTATAAGAATATTGTCACCGTCTAGTGTTTATTGTGCAACATTATTGTTCCTCACTAAGCAAGGGACTTAATGTAGGTGGTGAATTTCTTATAAGGGCTAGAATTATAAAATTGCTCTCTACCTAGCAACAGAAACATAAAAGTACACACGTATATTTATGCGCATGCTTCTAACTCTTTATCAAAATACGAAATATTGTATCTCTACTAATATTCTACAAATGAATTAAGAATACAAACTCTACAAATAGCTATAGAGATTCTGAACTGATACCGTAGCCTCTTAAACACTCACAATATTTATGTCATTTAAACCAGTCTCGAGTCGCATAAATTCCACAGCTGAATTCCTCAAACTTGTCTCAAGTGCGCATTTATCGTCCTAGCTTTACAAAATATGCCACTTTAGCACTATGCTCAAGGATATGCCATAAAATACACGACGTTCCTCTTGAACGCGCCACAATCAAAGAGCAATGACTCTAAAATAACACGATGTGCCTTGGCACCAAGATAACCCTAGCTTCGGTATGCTAGCACCTAGGCTAATACTAGCCCATTATGTTAAGCGTTAACATCGCTAGCTAAACCTCGTTCGCGTTCTCAAGGACGCGCCATACCTAAGCGCTAATATCGCTAGATAAACCTAGGTCGTGTCCTCGAGGAAGCGTCATACCTAAAGCGCTAAAAGCACTAGCTAAACCTAGGCTGCTTCCTCGAGGACTGGCCATACCTAAAGCCCTAACTACCTAGGGCACGTCCTTTGGGGACGTGCCACTCCTATGCGCTCAGCACTACTTAGGCCACGTTCTTGATGACGCGCCACTCCTAAACGCTCAGTGCTAGCAACCTAGGCCACGTCCATTGGGGACATGCAACTTCTTTCGCGTTAAAAGCGCTTACCTAACTAGGTTGCGTCCCTTGGAGACGCTCCACTTTCTTTTTGCGCTTTGATCAAAAGTGCTAACCTGTGCTAAAAGCACTAGCCTAATTTAAGCCACGCCCCTTGGTAAAGTGCCACACTTTAAAATGCTATCCTAATGCTAGCGCCCCTATGTGGCTATCTATCAAACTTCATTCTTAAATGCGCCACGACTGGTCCTTAAGAACTTTTACGCAACCTTGACTTTGAACATCTTCCAAATTTATGCCAAGTCACTTCTAAGCTAACATCTGGCCATTAAAATACGCCATGTTATTCCTAAGATAGTGCATAGCCACCAAATTTACCAGACTCGACACTAATCAGTCTGATTAACAAGCTAGTGAGTTGCGCAACTTGCCTCGCCTACTTAGCAAGTCATTGATTCGACTTGGCCTAATCAAAACTGATAGTCTACGATGCCACTATTTCCATGAGATATCAAATACAACATATGGTGGGATTCTCATTGGGGTATTGGTATGGTGGTCTACGACAATCGTGCGTTGTGGGAACACATCCACAAACAAGAAGGTAACAAGTGGTGGGATGGTTACAGGGAAGTTGAGAGTACGAAGAGTAGTGGTCATACAAGTCTTCCCTATTTTTCGGACATGACTCCACTATAATCTCCACAATCGTTACTCCTTCACTTCTTTTTGTAACTTCCACCACTTATGAGAAATCAGTGTGTCCCCTCCAAATATAAATAGATGGCTTTATCTATTCAAAACAATAACAGACAAGAGATAAGATATACAAAATTAGCGATTCATCCCAGATAATCCATTATTTATCATACGATAAACTACTCATCACACTGAGATTTTCTTCACCTTCTTTGTTTCCCTCCCCTATGACCTACCCAATCTTCTCCACCTTTGTGATCGAAGCAGGACATGAACGGTCATTTCTTGGTTTAGGCTCGCCCTGTTTGAGCTTGATCTCTCGAACCTATCTAAAATTACTATTTTGCAGTACATGTGTTTTTACCATAAAAAACCGTCATAGCTACTTGTATTCTTAAGAATGTGCATATTCATGAGAACCTCGATAACACCGTGAAGAATCCACCTCCATGTTTTGAGATTGTTGATGTTTCTATTACTCCCATCGATTTTATTATGCCAAAGTTAAGCTTCCATAACATCAGTTGTTATGTTAAGTTTTTGAATTTTACTATATGACATAAGAAATTGAAGTTAGGAAAACACTCGAAGTACATTGTTCGTTGGGATGGACGCTTACAATACTTACCGAATTTGAAGGAAACTTCTTCAACTCGTAGCGGGCTTAATACTTCTTATTCATACTTTTTGGATGTGTTAACTATCTGCTTGAATCAGAAATCAATATTTGTTGGTCCCCTTGACAAGCTTATATTCGTAAAATAACTATCAGTTAGTTACATATACTCAATTAATGATTTAAAAGTAGGTTCTCGTTTGAAATCTTCATACAGGACGAGTAATTATGAAGCATCATCTTAGCTTTCTAAAATTCAAAATGCTTGTGAAGAAGCTTCTCCAAGTCCTCATGGTGTTGCCAGCCAAGATTATGATATTCCCCGAAAGCCTCCTTGGTATGTTCATGTTGGCTTTCGTAAACTAAATCAATATCTTGCAGGGATTCTAATGGTTGTTGTTTTATATGTTATGGAAGATTCCTGGAGTGAAGTATCCTTATCTAACACTAATGATATTCAGTTGTATTGTCTGCATAAGTTGGTTTCTAAGGTCCAGATGACGAGATTATATAAGAGAGATGACAATATTGGTATACCAGATGTGTCTCTGAACAAGTTCTATGCCAAGAAAATACTGCAACTTTTATTTTTATTGAAATCATGAATGTTATCTCAGATCAGTCAATTGATGAGTATACGAGAATGTTCCATAAGTTCAAATTGAGGCATAAGGGACAAATATCTATGGACAAACATATGAAATGGGAAACACTGATCCACCTAGTGTTGTTTCATACTTGAATATAAAGCATATAACAATGATCTGTTACCCAATAATTTAATCTCATGAGTTTTGGTTACTTAAAGGCAATCAAGATCTGTCTGCTTCTGGTGGTATTAAAATTTCTCGTGACGCCGACCCAAAAAAGAGGGGACTTTTGAAATTTTGACAACGAATAATCTCATGGATAAGAGTACTGATGTTTTTGATATGTTGGAAGGAAAATCTTATTGCCTACAGTTCCCTTTTATTGGTGTTGTTAATAGCTCACAAGACGATATTAACAACGGTGATGTTAACATGATTGACGATCATCTTGCTCATAGTATGGGTTCTGAGCGTCTAGGAAAGATACTATCAATGCACTTCGAAATTATAACTAAGTCTCGTATCCCAGACCTCCAGTCGCTAATTAATAGAAATATTGTTGGACTAGAGGCAAAATTGATCATCCGTTTTATGAAGATTTCGTTTTCCTAGTATTAGTTTACTTCCTTGTTTAGTTGATTTCCTTTTCTAGTCCTAGTTATATTTAGAATCATTGAAGCCTATATAAGAAGTCCTAGCATTGTAAGAAACACAATTCTACAACCAATATTATTATTTGATTTATATCAAAGTTAATTTTCTTAGTTATTATTCTTTGTTTTGTTATTACTTTTGAAAATCTATTGATCTCACACTAGTTTTCATTATTTATCAGATCTTTGATCCAAACTATACGCTTCCGCTACGTTAGTCTTCCTCGATATAATTCAATCTAGATTCAATCTCGAATAAAGTTGATTTACTTTTCTAGTCCTAGTTATATTTAGAATCGTTGAAGCCTATATAAGAAGGCCTAGCATTGTAAGAAACACAATTCTACAACCAATATTATTATTTGATTTATATCAAAGTTATTTTCTTAGTTATTATTCTTTGTTTTGTTATTACTTATGTAAATCTATTGATCTCACGCTAGTTTTCATTATTTATCATATCTTTGATCCAAACTATACGCTTCCGAAACGTTAGTCTTCCACGATATAATTCAATCTAGATTCAATCTCGAATAAAGATATTTCATAATCCTCTTCGTCATCAAACCATAAAGTTTTATACACAAGAGTGTTCTCCTATTATATTGATCAATATGATCTCTTCTTAATTAAGTTGGACAAACCTTTTTGAAGTTCTTGGAGTGATTCATTAACATCCTATCGATATTAACAGTAGACATATGCGATAAAAGAGATCACTAACATTAAAACTAACTAGACAAATTGATTTACATGTTTAGGACTTCCAACTACATTCCCAACCAATAGAAAAATTAGCTAGTCATGAGTTTACAAAAACCCATGAAAAATGTACAAAAGAAGATGAATAATTTCCCCTTAAGGATAAAACCCTAGGTTTTTTATGTGGAAGATCAGATGATGACTTAGAGATGTCTTGTTTAAGCATTAAATGTATTTTTTTATAGCCTTCAATTCTTGACCCTCAAGTATCATCTTTTTACAGGGTTTAGAAACTTATTGGGACCAAGTTACCTCAATTTAAAAGTCAATTTCGTATCCAAGAAGTGTCCTTGGTTGTGTCACAATCGACGGATACAACTCTCCACAAATAACGATTGTAAAGGCTCAAAAACGAGAGTTTTCTGTGTAAAATATTGGTCACAATCGATGGATATGATTCCCCATATGTGCAGATACTCAAATTCTAATGTTTTTATGTGTAAACATTGTCCAGAATAGGTGGATATAACTTTCCATAATTGCCGATTATGGGAAATCTATTTTTCTTCGACCGTTTTGCTCATAACTTTTTCATACAAACACAGAATGACCTCATTCTTTTGTGTTGGATTCGTAATTCACTTCTTTACAAATGGTGAGAAGAAATCATATATTTGAACGAGTTTCATTTGGTTCTTGGCCCTTTTCCATTAGTCGACTTCACTTTTTTGCTTATATATAGCCATTTCCACTTCTTTTGGTTGATTCGTTTTAACAAAGGCTAAAAAATAGAAAATAAACGTAATAAAAAATAATATACAAAAATTATAGCAAATATAAATTTGGATTTGACATTAAGAATATGTATTAAACATTTATCAGTTATGAGTCTCTTCCAATTATGAAAATGCTTCAAGATAGAGGTATAACAATGACTAATGTTAATCGTAAGTTGGAGAAAATGTATCATGTATTCTTTTAATGTAAGTTTGCTTGGTTTGTAGTTATTTTTTGAAGGCCTTTAAGATCTTTGTAGCAGAACTTTTTAGCTTGGCGTGAAAATAGGCTTAAAGGAACGAAAAAGAGATTTTGAGAATTTTTCCCTTCATCATATGCAGGGCAATTAAAAAGGAACGTAATGATATTGTCCTTGGAGATAGAACTGAAACTGAGGATAAATTATTTTATTTTATTTTGACATAAAAAGGCAGAGTTTATTAAAAATCAGAATACACCACAAAGGGTGCGATACATCTACAAAAAAAAAAAGTACAAAGAAAACAACGAAACTGATTAGATAATGGTAGCTAGCCAATTTCTGAGAACTGTATAAATAAAAATGTTCTCAGAAACTTTTGAACTAAAAGACCAACTGTAAAGCATTTATTTTGCATCATGAATGTGTCTGCCAACAATCGTAGATGTGTCCTGAAAAGTTTTTCTATTTCTCTCCATCCAAGTTGTCATTGCAAATAAAAGCAAGTCCCACAACTTGTAGTTTTTTGCATTATATTTCTTGTTTCTCCATTCCCTCAAAGAAACTCTGATGGAATCTAGAAACACCCATTGAGCAATGAAACTTGAAAGGAAATAATTCAAAACCTATAATGTAATCTTATATCGGAGAAAAATGTGAGAATTTTACTCAACGATTTTTTTATACAGTAGGCATCCGTTGATCACAATTGCATTTAGGTTGTCCAAAGTTGGTGCAACTTGATAATAAAGAGTCCAAACGAAAAGCACCACATTTTGAGAGGAATTATGTGATTCCAAAGAATTTTAGAAGGGAACATCAACAAACCATTATTTTCAAGTTGTCATAGCAGTTTGCCATTGAAAATCAGGTCTCCAATATTTGATGTCTTTATTAACCTCTTCATTTTCTACAGTTCGAAATTCCAAACTAATACATTGTCAGTTTGAATGATCACTTGCTTTACCGTAGAATGCTCACCATTATTTTCCAACTGATCTTGTTCCTTTTAGTTGGAAGTCTTCCATTAGTTAAAACTAATGTAGTCAATATGAATTACGGTTTGTACCGGTCGAGAGCGATACACTGGTACACCTTTATATCGGAGAGATTTTAGTTCTAAATATCGGCAAATATTTTATACTTATAATTATTATATCAAACATTTTTTCCATATTGAACCTATTAAAATATAAAATTAGTACTTATTTTTTCTAAAATATCATAAAAAATATGAATAACAATTGAAAATCTTAGAACAAAGATAAAGATATTTTTTTTTTAAACCGTATCGATCAATATTGGCCGATATTTTTAGAAAATCATTCCACCGGTATAGGCTGTTTCATATCGGGTAAGACCCGATATCGATAAAATCGACGATATTTCGACATATCAACCAAAATCGAGTGCACTGGTTAAAACAATTTCAACATTTGTTCTTTTCGATTAATGTATATCACTGTACTTACCTTTTCTGTTTAAAATAAAAACTATATTCACCTTAAAAACAAAAAAGAAGTGAGCCCTTATTACTTTTTATTTTCTCGCTGTCAAACATTTCTTTCTTACATATAAACTTCCATACACGTTAGGCATCAAACCATAAAAAGCCATTTTCTAACTTTCATCCCCACATTACAAATCTTAGCGGGTCCCAATATACAAAAACAAACCAAAGATTGACATCCCAAGAAACATCCAACCCAACGTTTACCAACAGTATCCTCCTACCATGATTACTAATAGTTATTGTAGTAGCATTTTTTTTCTCCATCACAAGAAAAAATGTCTCACATTCCTATAATCGGACGAAAAATGCACGCAGCTTTTTGGCATAAAACTGGGGCTTTGAAGTGGGCATTGGACGCATAGAGAGTCACTGTCAAAAATAGTCTATTCGTTTCAAATTTGACCCAAAGTTCATGCACAGTTTCCAAGACTATAATCCCTGAAAACGGAACAGAAAATTCTGGAAAAAAAAATCTGCAAAATTTTTCTCTACCTATACACGTTGTCAAGAACAATGGCATCTTTTATTGCAATATATAATAACCAAGGTTCTTAGTTTAATTACCTACTTACCCCTTCTTCACTTCTCTACAGTTTTATGGATAAACTCATAAACATTGTCTACTGTTTCAGTGAACATTCTTAAAATAAGCTCAAGAGTTTACGGTTAGGGTTCTCTCATTCGTGAAGATCAGAACTTTAGTTAATCTTCAGGTTTGATTATGTGGTTTTGTTACGTCTTTCTTCTTTTTTTATGTTATTTTTGTTTAAGTGCTCTAGTCTCTGTTTATGAGGAATTGAGATTTTTATTTCCTTACTTTTTCTAAGATGAAACATGTTTTCTGAGAAAGGGTTGGTCCTGTTTTTTTTTTTTTATTGTTGCAGGAATGCAGCTCAAGTGAAGTACTGCATTGGTTCTATCTCTTCATGTTTGGTGTCTGATAGGAAAAATCTCAGGTTCTATCTTCATGTTTGGTGTCTAAATAGGATAAATCTTAGGTTCTTTCTGCTTCTGAGTTTTATGTTTTGAACTTAAAATCTGGTTTTGTGAGTGGAGCATTATCTCTGTGAAAATGATTGATGGAAGGCGACATTCAGTCGATCTTCCTTTGTCAAGAACTTTAGTTGCACTAAGGAGAGTTAAGTCATTGAGGGACCCTTCAACTAACTATGCAACAAAAAGTTCTGGTTTTGTTGATAATTTAACTTGGGAACCTGATTATGGTAATGGGTTTTCTCTCGCATTGGGAAACGATATCCAAAATAGTGATTTAGGTAATCATAGTACTATTCGATGCCATAGTTTTGGCTTAGAGGAAACCATAGAGGATATTCGAAGTGATCCTGAATTAGATGATAGTCCTAGAAAAACTGATTTTGAATTTAACAAGTCGACTAGGTCTGAGAAGAGACGTTCGGATGCTGCAAAGAGTAAACCATGCGAAGAATTCGGGTTTACACCAGCAAATGGAGGTTTTGCTTACGGAAACAAAATAATTGATCGTAGATGTGATGGTACTGCTAATAGAGCACTGGACTTGGTTTGTGTACAGCCTAGTGACACCAATTTGGAGGATGTGGATTCTTACAGTGAACCAACTTTGGGATCTTCACAATTGGAGAGACCTGACTGCAATGCAATAAAGAGGAAACCTGGACACAATAAACAACTTAAGAACACGAGAGCCGCCTTAGAGTTTGACAGTAATGTTAGTAGTCCATTCCCATATATAAGCGATATTCGGATGTATGAGTCCACTCGAAGCCCGTCATTGTTTGCTAATGACGAGTTGGATGATGAGGGTCCTGATCACTGCGGAATCAGTTGTTGTTGGTCTAGAACCCCAAGATTCAGGCAATCTGATCTTCCTTCTGATGTAGAAGACCACCCGCTATTATCAGGGGAAATTAGTATATCTGAGCAGGAAACAAACTACACATATGGTACAAGAGAAGCTTTTCCACATTCAGAGAGCCCAAGAAGTCTCAGTCAGAAATTCAGGACGAAAACCTTCAGTGATTTGGTGGGACAGCATGTGGTGGCAAGGTCACTCTTAAATGCTGTGTCTAGAGGAAGAATCACTTCCTTTTATCTCTTCCACGGTCCTCGTGGTACAGGTAAGACTTTCACGTCTAGAATCTTTGCAGCTGCTTTGAATTGCCTTTCTCTTAATGAAAATGGACCATGCGGGTTGTGCCGAGAGTGTATGTTGTTCTTCTCTGGAAGGAGTAGAGATGTCAAGGAATTGGATCCCTCAAAAATAAATCGAATGAGTAAGATTATATCTCTACTGAAGAGTGCAGCCCGCCCTCCGGTTTCCTCACGATATAAGGTCTTCATTATTGACGAGTGCCAGTTGTTTCAAGCGGAAACATGGGCAACTTTTCTGAGTAACCTCGATTCCCTTCCTCGATATTCTGTGTTTATCATGATTACCGCTGACCTGGAATACCTGCCACGAAGCACTGTGTCACGGTGCCAAAGATACCACTTCTCGAAGATAACAGATGTTGATATAGTGCACAGGTTGACGAGAATATGTAATGAAGAAAGCTTGGATTATGATGCTCTGGCATTGGATTTCATTGCTGCTAAATCTAGTGGGTCGCTTCGTGACGCCGAGATGATGCTTGATCAACTGAGTTTACTTGGAAAAAGAATCACTGTTTCATCAGCACATGAACTTGTAAGTCCTAATATATCAACTTCTTTTTTTGGTATACACTATACAGAATGCTTATTCATTAATTTAGTGACCACTCTTTTTTCTGTTGACCATGTGAAGATTGGAGTTGTTTCGGATGATGAGTTGCTTGAATTGCTGGATCTAGCATTGTCCTCAGACACATCAAATACAGTTAGAAGGGCTAGGGATCTTATGAAATCGCGGCTTGATCCTATGCAGCTAATATCACAGCTCGCTAATATCATTATGGACATTCTTGCTGGAAGATGTCAAACAGGGGATTCCGAAGCTGGAAGGAACTTTTGTGGAAGACATACTTGTAAGTTCATTACTTGCCAATTCTTTGGGTTATGCTTGTGGGCATGAAGGCTTTCAAGTTAAATTCATATATCGTGTTATGGATACATGTCTAATAATGTTAAATGTGGATATCGATTGACAAAATGACGATAATCTTTAATTGTTGTCATTGTTCAGGTCCATTATTTACTCCATCTTATGTTTTCATTCCGAATCCAATATACACTCTTACTAGATTTCCCCCCTTATTATTGTGTGAACTAGCTGAAGGAGATTTGCAGAAGCTGAGGCATGCATTAAAGATCCTCTCGGATACTGAGAAACAGTTGAGGACATCAAAGAACCAAACTACCTGGCTTACAGTAGCACTTTTACAGTTAAGTTCTGTAGATTCCGCTTCCATGGAAGGAGATGATTCGAGATCATGTCTGGCAGCAACGCAACATAGAGGTAATTCTTATGCTTTCTGTAATTTTCCATTTTTTATGAGTTTCAGACTGGTTAGGGAGGAAATACCTAAGCCCAGTGGTTTATACTTCTGATGCAGATGATGGCTTTTGTAGTACATGTTTAACTGAGGAGAGTCAGAAGCACCACCTTTCATTTTTTTGTCATGATAACAAGTCCCAAGTTTTAGAGGTACAGGCAGATAGTAATAGGAAACTGGAAATCATTTGGAGAAAAGCCTTAGAAAAATGCCAATTCAGTACACTCAAGAGCTTCTTACAGAAAGAAGGGAGGCTATCATCTATATGTCTTAACCAAGGTAAGTTCATAATGAGTTTTTTTTTTTCAATGTCATTGCTCCAAATATCTGTGCTGTCAATGTGAATTACTATGAACTATTTGTTGCGCATTAAGTGGGCACGTGATGGTTCTGCCAGTAAATATGGCTGTGCCTGCTGCTTCTGAAATTTACCACTTTAGTATTGATAAAGCTGCCTCTTCACAAAGTATACGACAGTGTAAAAATTAGCCTGGACTACCAACCTACTTCGAGCCAAACTAGACATTATACTGTTAGAGTTAGGGCTGAAGAATCTTCAACACCATCTCAATCGCATACCCTGCAGACCTACCCGGTAAAGTAGCACTAACCAAGATGTTAATGATATCCTGTGTATTCAGGTGTTGCTGTAGCAGAGGTTGAGTTTTCTCGTCCTAATCATGTATCCAAAGCAGAGAAGTCATGGAAACTTATTGCAAATTCACTTCAACTTGTACTGGGTTGTAATGTTGAGATTCGGATCAACCTTAGGCCATTTTCTTCTGCTGTGAAGAATGGCAAAGGGAATAAACCATCCTTCCGTTTCTTGGGTTGTTCACGGAGAATGAAATCAACCACTGAGGATTACACTGACCACTCAGACAGTTCAGATGTCAGTTCTGGAACAGCCCAACGAAGGGGAAAAGCCATTAAAACTTACTCTTCTGATCCTGGACCCCAATTCTTACCTACTTCTTCCCATTATAAGAAAGGAGCTACTACTATTAGAAATAGCTTTGGAAACGCTCTAAGCACCGGTACATCCATGTCTGTTAGATCAAACCAAGATGATCAACAACTACAACCTCAGGTTGTTAGAGCTGATTCATACAAGGAAGAGGATGGACACTTAGAATGCCAGACTTGTCCTGGTCAAGAACCCGATAATCAACCAAGCTGCTTCTCAAAGACATTAAGACTTCAGAGAAAGCTACCTTCATCAGATGGTTCTCGTACAACCTGTTTGCGGATCCAACCGCACAACAAACTCGAGATACCTTGGAACTCACCTTCTGAAACATCTTTCTGTCCAAGTGACCATTACCTTTTCTGTTCCAGTTCTAACACATCCACTTCTGGAGAAGAGGCTGGGTAAGTGATCAAATCCTCTCCTGTCTGTAGATATCTTGATTAATTTTTCACATGCACATTGTAAAATGGGTTTCCTTTGTTCCATCAAGAACCATCAGGCACAGGTAATTCCATAGCACCAGTCACCAGAATAATAACTAGTAATTCTCCTGCAGAAACCTTGAAAATTTTCAGTAGAACTTCGTTACTAAACTATTGTAGGCTTATTGGAGGCATATACTAGGGGTGTTTTAATTTCTCTGGTGTTTTAATTTCTTATTTACCTTAACGAGACCCTTCATCCTCATGTCTGCTTGTTGAGACTCTAACAGGACCTGATAATTTCGTGTACAGATTAGAGAAGGAATTTGGAAAAGGCTCCAAGGTGCACAGTTGGAGAGCTCCGAGAATATCTCTCAGAAAGGTAACAGCATTAATCTCTATCATTGTATCTCAAGTATCAAAATGAATACAAGGTAGTTTCTTATTTGTTGGATCCTTCACCATTGCAGACTTCTCAACTTAGGCCACAGCATCAAAGATCTCAATTGGTGGAATGGCTTCTTCCATGTGCAACTGCCAAATAGTGTCCTGAAAAGACCCCAGGGTACCCCTTCTTATGAGATGTATTTGGGGCGCTCAAACTGGGAGTTGTGGACATGAATTGGTATGTGGGAAACCCGGAATTATGCCGGGATGGGGAAGGACTTCCGCTCTAATTACCTGTATCATTGTATTACATTTACATATATTTGAAGCACTATTGATATACATAATTTTCTAATTCCCCAAATTTCTTCATATTCTCGATTCAAGGTGGTTTTATTTATGCAGATGGATTTGATTCAGTTTAAAGTTTTAACTTTCCCTTTTTAGATTTATAGTACTTGTACTAGTATATGAACAGGCTTCATGTATCCTGACCCATTTTATGTCCAGGAGTTTTAGCCGGTTGTGTAGAGAACCTGCAATCAGAGGATATGCACTTGACGAAGAACATGTATACAAGATTATAGCTATAGTATAATACATACTAGTAACTTAACAAAATAGTTGTCAACAAGATTTATATTGATGATGCAGTGAACACTGTTGCTGGTTCTACTCGAGACGGTTGTTGCTCGATAGACAATACACGTTGGCGTATGAGTGGTGTTTGGTTCTTATGTGCTGGTTGGTCTCCACTATGTGCGTTGAACGACAAGCCCGATTACCTCTTAGCGATATGGCCACAACCTATAAACTTGTGAATCCAAGATCCGATAGGGGAGCTGGTTAACGTCTTCTTCCCATATCGAAAAAATGAACCCAGGGTGGGGACACGGTGCTAATGCTTTCCCTTTCAAGCACATTCCAACCTTGCTTAGTCCTCGAGAACATGGCGCTAATTCCATGCTCGGTCCTTGAAACTTTTGCATAACCTTGGCTCTGGACTCTTCCAAACTTGTGTCATTTCCAAGCCTGTGCATATCCAAGTTTGCCCTTTCCCAGTTTGTTCCATTTCCAAGACTTGTTGCTTTCAAGCTTGCACACTTCCAAGCTTAGACTTACTAACTATAGTAGACTTAACGCTAGTAGGTAGATTATTCGAAAGAGTCATTTATATAACCCATCCATCAAATATACGAGACATCAAACGTGTCACAGGGGGATTCTCACTGGGGGTATTCGTTTGGCGATCTAAAGCTTGTTAGGTGTAACTAAACACCCACGAAGAGAAGGAAATAAGTGGATGTTACTAGAGAAGGGATTAATGAGAATTGCGGCTACGGGCCCCAGCCATAGTGAGAGTTACGGTTTTAAAAATCTTCTCACCAATAATGGGGCATGATCTCAACCACGTCCTCCATCTCATTATCTCTCTATCTCTTCAACTCCTTAGGAGATCAAAAGTTCAAATACTGTAAGTAGAGCACTTCCTCTATTTTCAAGGAATAGGAACAACACACGAGTTAGAAATAACAAACTTATGGAAGTTCATCAGGCTGTCCTAAACCACTTCATCTTCTTTACTTGAACTTTACCACATAGATTGGAGTTCTCCAAATAGAATTCACTAAGCTCTGATTTCATCATTCTCTGCTTCCCTCTCCAAGATCAACCATTTTCCTCTTCTGACCGAAGCAAGGCTTGAACGGCCATTTACTTGATTTAGGCAAACCTTGTAGTACAATTTTGATTTCTTGTACCTTTACGTTTTACCTTTTCACCATTTTATCTATTTTTCTACTAAAACAACTAGCACTCTCCCCAGCAGCTTCCCAGTGATTGCTAGCAAAACCGAATATCATCATTGTCCAAACTAGGAAACTCCTCTTTAGTCTCTCACTAAATCTATAAGATGAATTTTTTAATCTCTCATTCATCATCCCCTCATTGTCTACATGAATATGCATAGCACTATTCCAAATAAAACTCAAACTATTAGTTTAGAAAGTTTCAAAGTCTTCAATCTAACCAGTAATTGCTGCTGTAAAAGTTACACTCATGCCAAAAGGATCTGCAGGTAAGATATCAAAAATGTTTGCACGATTAAGCGAATTCACCATATCACCACCACCTATTTTATCTTTTCCAATCAAAATAAAATGTTTACCAATCCCATCCTTTCGCAAGCGAATACCTTGTATAATAAATTCATGAGATTATTTACAGTTTCTATAGCATGCCTTGAAGTTCCTTCCGTTTTTTACACTTTCCAGCCTCAATTAACCTCAAAATCTCTCAATTTTATTAAAATCTAAAGAAAAACTGAATTTCGAATTGACCAAATAAACTAATTTCCTTGATACTTCAACAAAAATACTTATAAATCGAAATCTAATTGATGCCGATTTAATTATTTTACCTGAAATCAAACAAGTTGTTCCGGATTGATGAATTTGTGAAGTAAAAATGATTAAGAGTATTTTTTCCTTTCTCTCTTTCGGATGCTTCTGAAACTAAAAATGGTAGTTTATCCCTTAATAAAAAGGAAAAACAGAATTTTAGAAAATGTGAGTTTCTCAGTGATATTTTTATAATATATAGGTGCGCCAGTAAAATATTTGAACGGTGAATGCAAGGGTAAAAAAGTTGGAAAATGAGTCTGGTGACAGTTTTCATTAGACAATATTCTATAGGAACGAATTACAACGAACCGAAAAATTTATGGGTAAAAAATGGTTTGGTATAAATTGAGTCTAACATGGACTAGGTAGTCCCTACCTATTTAACTAGGTATGAATTAGTCCTTTATTAATTTAAAATATGGAAAGTACATTAATAATTTTATAATTTACAATGTAATCCAAATTGATTCATGATGATGTCATCAATTTTAAATAATATAAAAAAATTTATCTTTTAAACTGTTTGTCGAAAATTCGTAAACTTTACATATTTTGGAAATCTCTTTGCGAGATCTACATAAATAATACGTTTCAATTTTAAAAAATTTAATTTTCACGTTATCGTTATCTCTGTGTACAAAAAAGTGCACATACACAAAATTTTGATTTACGTATTTACACATGCATAAGTTTCATTTTTTTCCACATGTGCACCACTTTATACACAGTTATTACGCTAGCATAAGCTTACACAGTCATTTATTCCACATGTGCACCAGCTTGTACACATAACTAGTTATGCAACCAGCTTGTACACATAGTTAGTTATGCAAGCATAAACTTATGCAGTCATTAATTCAACATGTGCACCAATATGTACATACCTACAAAACACGGAACAAATCAACCATCCATACCCATTAGCAGACCTACTACTATGTACACACTATAAAACATGCATGAAATCGACAATTCATGACCACACATAGACCTACTTTTCATGAAAAATATATTGGTGCACTACTATGTACAAACCTACAAAACATGCGTGAAATCGATCATTCATTCCCTCACATATACCTACTTTTCATGGAAAAACATTGTTACACCAGTATGTACACACTTGTTTCATGAAATCGACCATTCATGCCCACACACAGACCTACTTTTCATGGAAAATATATTGGTGCACTAGTATGTACACATCTATATAACATGTATGAAATCGATCATTCATTCCCACACACAGACCTACTTTTCATGGAAAGTACATTGGTGCACCAGTATGTATACACCTGCAAAACATACATGAAATTGACAATTTATACCTACTTATTTTCATGGGAAATACACTGGTGCACCAATATGTATACACCTACTTCTTAATATAATGTACAATAAAGTATTATATATATGAATATTATGAATATTATGATTACATCTGTCATTTCACCCCCATGAACAAAAAAAAAAGTGTAAAATAAACATATTATATCAGATGAAGATTATAATGTCCTCTCTCAGTTTATCACCATAAACGTCATTTCATCCCCATGAACAAAAAAAAAGTGTAGAATAAAAACTATATCAGATGAAGATTATAATGTCCTCTCTCAATTCATCACCATGAATATAAATATAGTAAACTTTCTCAATGTTAAATCAATATAAAGTAGAAGCAATTAGGGTTTCTTCATGTACCTGGACACTCGAAGAGAAGAAATCTATATATTTTAGAACATCTAAAACTGCCCCAGCTTGCAAACACACACCACGTTGATCTTTGCACAATCCTACCAACAGAGAGAAGGAACAACATCATCTCTAACAAGTAATCTAGATGATAACGGAAGAACATAACTAAATAAGTAATTGCCCTAATCAAAAACAACATTATATCCGGATTACTTTCGTGTTCAGTTAACCAAACAACAAAACATGGCATGACTAGTATCTTGTTTTACTGTTGACAAATTAACCTAGATAACTTAATCGAAAACCAAATCATACAATTCAAAATTCACGTAACTTGAAATATTATATTCGGATGAGAATCTCCATTGTATATTTCAGAATCAAACTAATTATCTTAACTCGTCACTAATGTCCAATCATGGTTGCTAATTATGATTAAATACTTATTGTTACACTGTAATTGAAACAAGTGAATTCTGAAATTGCAAATCATAGATTAATTAATGAATAACATAAGAGAATGAGGAAGAAATAATATCTTAAAAGGAAGCTCTAAAGCTTTGTCAACCTGTAAACACCAACCGTATTTCTAAAGCTTCTTTAATATCTGAATCCATCAATGCATCAGATGATAATCGAAGACCTTAAAATTAGTATATAACTAAAAATCGATAGATCAAATCAAAACCCCTTAAATTTTTTCGAAATCACCTGTTTATTTCTTTGTTTAATCTTAGATCTGAGAATATTTAAGTGGAATCATTCAGAGGGGGTTAGCGTAATATGAGAATTGTATATTTATATAAATCGGGAGAAAAAGGACCAATCAAAATAAAAAAAGGACTAAAACGTCTATATTAAAAAAAACGGACTAGCTAATACTAGATTTTAAGAGGGCAAACGAGACTAAACGCTAATTCCTACGAAAATGATATCCCAATCTAGGTTGGATTATTACCAAAAAAACAAAAAACAGTTAAAAACGGTGTTTATTTTCATTTTATTCTAAGTTAGGATAAGGATAGCTAATCCTTCCTTAGTTTCGGATTCTAAAAAGCTAGGTTTATAGTATTCTCTTAAAAACCTCGTTCTCCCCATTTCCTAACCTAGGATAGAGCCGCCAACTCCACAAATTAAATTTGTTTTAGAATTATCTTGACATTTGCTCCCACAAGCACAAGTTGACTTAGACCTTCTCCAATGAAATATGTGAGAGGAAAAGTTAGAATTCATATAGGAAATACTTTCATTTTTCTTAAAATCTTTCTCCAATCCTAACTTCTCCAATCAATATGTGGATGACGTGGCCTAAATTTAGATATCCTCTTTGTGAATGTCAGGTTCTAGACATTCAACTAAAGGATGTCTTTCTATCCAACTCATCATACTTTACTAAAATAAATTCAAAAATAAAAATGAAAATGATTTTAATCAATTATCATATATAAAGATTTTTCAAAAACTTATGGGTTGGAGATGTTTATTTTTTACTCTTGTATTTAGGCAATTTGTAACCATATATGTAGGTTATAACTCTAGAGGATGTCTTGTATGGGGTGCCATATATGAAACACTTACATTTACTATTGGAGAAGCTTTTAGCCTGGATAGAGTTTTAGACAGACAACATTAAAACTTATCGATTACAAGGTTATTATAAATTAAAGAAAGATATATTATCTTAGGACCTAGTTAGCGATTCGGCGTACAATAAAAATTTGGACCGTTAAAAATACGTGTATTAATCGGCTAAGTAAAATGTGAATTCGGTCAACTATACGGTCAAAAATGCACAATGAGGACAAAGTCCAACAATTCGTTAATTAGTGTTTAATGCGTTGCGTTTCATATAAACAAATATGACATAAAACATTCGGCGTATGATAGAGGATGAGAAAATATGATTTACTGTTTATATGAAGTACATATAAAAATAAGTAACTTTTATAACAACCAAGCAAGTGGTTCAGTGGTTAGCAATGAGTTTTGGGATTTACATGTCATGTGTTCGAACCTCCCCCGAGTTTTTGAAAATAAAAGAACAAATTATTAAACAGATTTAGAACGATAGACTAGGTATAAAATACGAGTTAACTCGGTTGAGTTACTGATGAATTAAATGGGTGGATAACTCACTAATATGAATTATTCGCGAGTAATTCGGATTGCTTATATTGAACGTGAATAGAACCCGGTTTACAATTGGACTCGAAATAATTTAAGTAACATAAATTTACCAACAAGTAGACGATACAACCATTAATGTCTTCTGGAGTATAGTAGTTGTCATTAATTTGTTTCTCTAAGAAATTGTGCATCATGTCCTGCCATGATATATTTTTTGAGTTTTCGAGATTGTTAACTAAGCCAAAATACTTCTCAGTCAAGGTATGTCATCTTTTGTGGTAAAAAACAAAGTAACACACATAAACATGCATATCAACTTCACCAAGTCTTCATTTTGCTTCGGTTTTTGCATTTTTTTCCCAGTCTCTTGATTCTCTTCATATTTTTCATCGTCTCCACTTTCTGCATTATCTTCACTTTCTCCATCGTCTCAATTCTCTTCACTGTCTTCCCTTCCATCAGATTCTACATCGTCGTCTTTTTTCTTCTTAGGTTGAGTTCGTTCAACAAGTTTCAGAATAACATTTTGTATCACCGATCTAGTAACTTTTGCATAGTACCAAAATGCCTGATGTAGAATTCTTTCTTTCTTCATCCACCCCCACCCATGAAAAATTTATCTTTACTTTTTCTTCTTGACGTTCTTGGCATCCTAAAAATGACTGCCATTTGCTCTGGCGTTGATACGAGAACGTATTTTTTCCTTCTTCTGATGAAGTCAAACTGCATCTCTCGCTTCACCCGACCCCTCTTATAGCATTGTAGTAACTTCTTCACAGCTCCTTCCAACTTCTCCCAATGACCTTCTTTGAAGTTCGTGTATTAGAACATTAGAAATAGATTTTCATAAGATGTTTTACTTATCTTTTCCAATTCGGCATCACTCAATGAATGCTTTCTTGATTTGATCTTGCTTACAGGAGTATGTAGTGCTGTCAGACCAGATCCATATAACTTCCTACCAACTTTTTCCACAACCTTATATGAAAAATAAACTAGTTTATTTTCAGTATATCATATATGTACTAGATATTCAGTGTTTAAATCAAAAGAAAATTAAAAAAGTCCAAGCATATATATGGTATATTATCAATATGGAGATATGTATTGCAATTCATATTGTATAAAAAAATTAAAATAAAAAATGAAAACACAAACATGGTTTCTCTTCAGTATTGGATTTGTGTACTAGTGGATCATTGTCGCCAAAACTAAAAAAACAACTAGCATGTTACCTGATATGGTTTTTTCAAACATAAACAATCTTTTTCGTCAGTATATCAGATATGTATTGGTGGATCATTGTCCCCAAAAATAAAATAACAACTTGCATGTTACTTGATATGGTTTTTTCAAGCATAAAAAATCTTTTCCACCAGTATAAAAGTTACTTACTGGTGGATCAATGTTTCAAAAACAAAAATTAGACAAAATAGACCAGTTTTTTCCAGTACTGCATATATGTACTATTGATTCATACTGTGAAAATCAATTTTCATTCTAAAATAATAGGAGAATCTATGAATGAAACCAAATAGAAGTTGAGAAAAACGCAGTGGATTACTTTTTTTTTTTTTGCTTTTTTTGCTTTTTTTACTGGTTTTTTCATTTTTTTTCTTTGGTGTTGGTGCCTCTTCTTATGTCATTGCAGCCGTACTGCCTTCCTATATTACTTATTCTTCTTGAATCCTTCTACTAATCCGTATGGTTGTTACCATTTTATCTTTTCATTTTTCTTTTTGAATAAAAAAACGGTGAAAACCCTATATTTTGTTTTTGGGATTTTGTCTAACTCAATTCTCTGAATCATACAACACTACTTTGATTACTGTTTTGTTTTTGGTTTCTATGATTTCGCCATTTGATTATTGTTTTGTTTCTGAAATTTTGTTTTTAAACGTTATAGAATCAGAGAGAATGAAGAAGAAGAATAAATGATGTTACAACAGTTATGGAGTTAATGAAAGGGAATGTGGGTTTATGTCCATTTTTCTGATCGTGAGAGAGAATGAAACGTGGTGGGTTTTTGTTCACACGTTTGGTGCAAGAGTCTCTTGTGTTATTTCCATGTTTTAAACAAATATGGACCTAGCTATAACTATTTTTTCCGGTTGGACCTCGCTATAACATCTTATATGGGCCTAGGACCTATCAATAAATTTTCCTAATCCCTTGAAAAAACCGGGTGTCCAAACTTTTTATCAGTTACAATTCCATAACATTGTTTATAGGACCAATTCTGATTTTTGTACCGTAGATCCCACAGGGTGACATGGGCTAGTAGGTAAACTTACTGTTTTTATGCACTTCCAAGCTTAGACTTACTAACTAACTATAGTAGACTTAACACTAGTAGGTAGATTATTCAATTCAAACTATTTTCTAACTATTTAACATATTATAAGATGATATATTGCATATTATGTGAGTAAATATATATACTTTGATGTTAAAATTAAAAAATTAGAAGAATAACACAACAAAGTTACTTCTGAACTTCTCAACGGACTATTAAAAATTAGCAGGTCCAATGTTATATAAAAGTGAACAGAAAACAAGTAATTTTGGATTCTTATTTTAATAGAGCACCATACTTCATTCAGTGCTATTACACTGATTATTAATTTATATATCAACTGGCTCTATTGGAAACTTAAAGTTTTTATTGTCTTATAAATTTTGTGGGGTTATTAATTGAACATACTATCACAAGTCGAGACTGGTAAAAAATATTATTTTAGCGAAGTTATTAATTATCGCGGATTGATTTAACGAAGTTCTACAATATTCACGATTTATACAGCTTCGCCATATTAAACACGTATATGAATCGGGCTTACATTTGAACGGGAAACACGTACTAGTACGTTCCTGTATAATTCACGAATAATGCACAAACTATACTACGAATTGTCAACTAGCGTTTCAACTACTGATTTTACTGGACTGTCGTATGGAACTCTTTAAAAACCATCCCCTCATATGGGATAGGCTCCGTCCACTTAGAATTAGTAGAGGACTATATTTGAATCCACCATTAAAAAAATGTGAGGTAACGGTGGTTTTCGGAGTCCTAAATAACGGACCAACAAAAAAAATTTGATTTCTAAAACGCTGAATCAAGAAGATTTTCAGTTTCGTTAATCTCATCACCCGTGGTTAAGTGCGTCCAAGGCTTTCAATTTTGTTCATAGAAAAGCATATGTTAACGGTATAGAAAAGAAGCATATTATTTTTTATGGGGCCCATTTTCTATAATATTCCTTCACATTATGGATCTAGTATCTATTTTACTGCACGATGTCGACATACTTTCCACCGAGATCTAGAATCCCTCGGCTATGGTCCCACCCTAAAGGGTGCAAGTATTACCACTAAGTCACGTGATCCACGTGATAACGCATGTGGAGAGAACAACAGCTCCTCCAAGGCTATTAATTTGGTCCTATAAATATCATTTGCCGTTATTTAAATCCTTACCGGTTATATTGGGCTATAAAAATTATTTTAACCCCCACCGTTAAAAGACAAAATAGATTATTATAACTTTATTTAAAAGGATAAAAATATTAAATTATCCTCGTTAGTTAGAACTAAATTTATATTCCTATTTTAAGTATCAAATATTTTTATTTGACTAACTAATTTTAATTTTGATTTTTTTTTGGTTTTTTCTCATATCTTTTAAAATCGATCAAAAATTAAAAAAAGTAAATCAAATCAATTCTTTTGGAGAACATTTGAAATTTTGATTTTTTTAAAAAACATCGACCTAGAATCGGTGGATACACTGACACATGTATAGCGATTCTGGTTGACGAAGAACATGAGGAATCAGTGTATATAGGTGTTTATATTAACCAATTTAAAAAATCACACTCTAGGATCAGTCGATATTAACAGTCATATCGACCGATTGTTAAAGAAAATCCAAAAACGATAGTTTTTTTCTTTTCATATTTTTTGTCCAGAATCGATCGATAAGGTTCCCACGTATGGCGATTCTAAAAAACTCAAGTTCAAAAGTTTTTCTACAATTTTTTTTGCTCAGAATCGGTGGATAGGATTCTCCATGTGTGCCGATTCTAAAAACTCAAATTAAAAGTTTTTCTACGATGTCGTTTGCCCAAAATCGGTAAATATGTTTTCCGGCATGTGCCGATCAAAAAAAAATCAAATTCAAAAGTCTTCTGCAAAATTTTTTGCCCAGAATCAGTGGATATAAATGCACTTATCCACCGACTCTAGTTTAAAAAAAAGTTTAAATAAGAAAAAGAAAAAAAAAGTTTAAAAAAATAAAAGAAATTTTTAGAAAAATGAAAACAAAAAATAAAAATAATTAATTAATTAAAATTAAACAAAATTAATCTAATAATTAATTTTATGTTTAATACTCCATTCGTTTCTAAAAAAGTGTTACTATCACTTTTTCATTTTAACCTAAAAATAGACCAATTTAAAAAATGATAATAACTCTTTTCCTGTAATAGAGGTAATAGTAATTAAGTATATTAATCATAGTTAGATAATAAAATTTTAATATGATTCTTGTAATGACCGTGTTTTGTCGCTATTATAAATTCCTTTCAAATAAACAAACAAACAAAAATCATAATCATTTTTTCACGAGATCATTTAATTCCTTTCACTATAAATTCAGATGTTAACACGAGTCATATCAGTATGTCTTAACCAAGGTGACTATCTATCACAACAAGCAGCATTAACATCATCTCCGTATGATGAAAAGCAGGATTTTGAAACCCTAGGAATTTGTCACAATTGCAATCTTCTTTTTATCACAACAGCAAGCACCAAAACCTAATTGGTGTATTGGACTCGCCATCTTTATTCTACAAGTTTTCAGTTTCATTGTATTTTATTTTTAACCAAATTTTTTTTTAAATCACTCTGGTTTACCTAGGTCTAGTCTGTAATTCCTTTTGTATCTCTGCTTACTGTAATCGTCTAGTTATCTGTATTAGATAAATCCATAATCTAATAGTGTCACTGCTTTTACCATCTTTATTTTCTGTTGATTTATATGCAGTAAGACCTAAGTCTAAGTTAGAGACTAACTAGATATTTTGCATCACCTATTCGCAGCTCGGTATTCTACATATATTTTAAGTCTAGTAACTGTGTTGTCTGTTTTGAGATCAGTAACTTCCCCACTTTCTGCGCAACGTTTGTTTGATTCGAGCTTATTGTTGATATTAGTTAACAACTTTATCTATCTTTTTAAATCCTTAATTCACTAGAGTCTGTGCATTTTTAGTGCTAACTCCTTCTTATGTGAGGTGGTGCTTCCTCGATATTTCAGCAGCAACACCTAACATTATACTTATTTTCTTGTTCTAAAGCACTACAACATGATGGTTATACAGAGAAGCCAGATTGAGTTGGAACATCAAGCTTGAAGAGTAACGCTGAGTCAGCAGTACACATGTATCAGTCAGTCTTAGTCAGCTGTCCACATAGGATACCATTCACCTGTATAAATAAGAATAGTGAACAGTCTGTAAAAATACAATTTTCAATCAATACTAAAACTATGTTTCATTCTCTTATTATCCATTATGGTATCAGAGCAGAATGCCTGGGTAAAACAAATTCAATAGGATTAATAAAATTTCTTGTTTCAATCAAATTCAATCTTCATTGAATCAATTTATCATTCAACAGTCAATGAAACAATAAATTTTCTTCATAGAATAGCAGAACATTGTAGATCTAATTCAGAAAATCGTCAAGTTTGTACTTCTTGAAAACAATCAACATCAAGAATCGAGAGAAATTAATTGATTACGCGTGGTAGAAAAGCTTTAATCAGTCTTGATTGAGCTTCCAATGAATTTTTCTACAAAAGAGACATTAATGGAATGTCAGTATTGATTAGTCAGAAAGCAAAAAGTAATTGAAGCAACCGCATTAATTGTCAGTAAAAACGGGAGAGCAGATGACGCGTGGAACAGAGAATCATGAATGAGTCGATATTCAATTGATTTTTCTTCAAAAAATTAAAGAAGGTCCTCGACTGCATCACCATCAATTATACTTTTTCTTGGAAATAGATTTCTCATTCAAAACAACGGATAAATCAATAGGCATGGCAGACAGTTTCTGCACAAGTTAAAGCAAAAACAACTTTCAATAAGGTCATTGTCTTGAGTCTTGAAATGAACTCATCGATCAGAGAAAGGTCAGTATCTTGATTCTTGAAATAAACTCATCGGTCAGAGAAAACAATTAGAAGATCTGAGCAAAATTAAATAGCAAGAAGTATTACTACTATAAAACATCAACAGAAAAATAAAGATTAGTTTTCTTTCTCTGCTATTTTTCATCTCTCATCTTCTTTCCAATTTTTCATCAAACTGCTGCAATCTTGTTTCTCTGATCAATCTTACAAGCAAGATTTCTGGTTTTATAGTATTAAAAGAAGGATTAGTTGATCGAATCTTAATAGTTTAACACCAGATTATCATGTTTGTAACTCTATTTGATCCAATCTGAAAGAAAAAACTAGAAGAATATCTGCTGATCTATAACAAGATTAATTGTTTAGGTTTTATGATTGAAACTTTTCCAGTATCATCTTTCTCCACTGTCTCAACTTCAATGGAAAACTCATCCACAACCACAATTTCCAAAGTACCCTTAAATCTTCTTACTAGTTTTGTCCAGATCAAACTAAAGGAAAAAAAATTATATCACATGGAAAAACTTGATGAATCCTGTGATTCAAAAGTTCAAAATCAGAAAATTCATAGATGGATCTTATCCTTGTCCACAACAAATTCACAAATCAAAGAAATCAACAAAATGGAGTTGAAAATCCACTATACTCAGACTGGTTGGATGAAGATTCAACTATCACCATGTGGATTAATTCAACAATCTCTGAATCTGTGATTCCTTACTTTTCAAGATCACAAACATTTGCTGACTTATGGAAGAACATAGAGGACAGGTTTGGAAGGGCTACTTCTACTCACTGTATTCAATTAAGAACGAAACTTCTTTAATTAAGCAAGGTAACAAAACTATCTCATCATTGATCAGTGAAATCAAATTTTTATCTGACCAATTAGCTTCCGCTGGTGAACTTGTATCTGACAAGGAATTGGTAGTGATAAGACTAAAATCTCTGAATGATGAATATGTGCCTTTTGCTACCTCAATGAGACATAGAAGTCCACCTGTAACGTGTATAGAATTACACAACAATTTACTCAGTGAAGAATCAGTGATTCAGGAGCGACAACAAGCACAACATGATGAACAATCAGCAAAAGCATTTCTTGCTAATATGGGAATAGGTTATTCAAGAAACAATTACACAAATGCAAGGGGATACTCAAGAAATCACAATCGTGGTTATTACAATGGTGCTAGATTTCCTAATAATAATTCTTCTTTTTCTAGATCAACTATGGCAGGGGAAGTTCATCATCAAATAGAATTGTCTGTCAGATCTGCAACTTAGCTGGACATATTGCTACCACATGCTCACAAAGACAAACATACAACTATCAAGGAAGAACACCACCACCTAAGCTCAAAGCAATGTTCACTACAACAGATAAATTTGATGATGAAGAATGGATAGCTAATAGTGGAGCAAATCGACACATTGCCTCTGATAAAAAGATGCTTCAAAATACAGAAACTTACAAGGGACAAGAAACAATTCAGACAGCAAATGGTGCAGGTATGCGTATAACAAATATAGGTAGTTCAACTAAAATAATCAATTCATATTCCTTTGATCTGAATGATGTTCTAATTGTTCCTGAGACTAGTCATAATCTTCTTTCAATTCACAAATTTACATCAGACAACAAAGTATCTTTGACATTGGATTCGACTGGTTTTACTGTAAAGGATCAGAACTCTGGGATGGTACTTTTCAAAGGGCTGCATATGAATGGACTATATCCGATCAGATTTGGAACTTCTCATCCTTCAGCACTTGCTCTATCTTCAACAATAAATGATAGTCTTCTACTGCACAGAAGATTTGGTCACCCTTCGTTCCAGACAATGCAAAGGTTATGCTCACTACTTCATCTGTCCAGTCCTCTTTCAACACCGTTTCATTGTAATGAATGTAAACTCTGTAGATCCAAGAAATTTCCATTTAGACTGTCAAACTCGGTAGCTTTAAAACCACTATAACTTCTACATATAGATCTATGGGGGCCATGTCATGTACGTCTCTTTCAGGAAGCTTATACTATGCAAATGTAGTTGATGAATATTCAAAATTCTGTTGGTTAATTCCATTTTCAAATAAAGCTGAATTCAAACATGAGTTTGTTACCTTAGTTACTAAGCTAGAAAATATGTTGTCTACAACTGTAATTACAATAAGGACAGATAATGGGGGAGAGTTTATAAATACATTCTTGAAGAAATACTGTGCACTGAAGGGTATATCACATCAATTTAGTTGTCCTAACACTCCAGAGCAAAATGGAGTAGCTGAGGTAAAACATAAACATCTTCTGGAGATTACAAGGACCTTTTTATGCGAAGCTAGTCTGCCTACTTGTTTTTGGTTAGATGCATTATACACAGCAAACTTCAGCATCAATAGATTGCCAACAAAGTCGATAGATTTTCTGTCTCCATATGAATGCTATTTGGGAAGAAACCTGTATATGAATTCTTCAAAGTTTTTGGTTGTTCATGTTTTCCGTGGTTAAGGCCGTACACTACTAACAAGCTGGAGCAAAAGAGCAAGCATTGCGTTTTTATTGGGTATGGAATAGACCAAAAGGGCTATAGATGTTTTGATCCTGTTACAGGAAAAATATATGTTTCAAGGCATGTATCTTTTAATGAGTCAACTTTTCCTTATTCGATAAAATCTTCTACTGCACAGAAATCTGAATTGCCAGAATTGATTGATAATCAAAAATCTATATCCATCATTCCAACAGTGGTACATCGAAAAGAGCCAATCCAAGCTGAACACAGTTTGAATAGACACCTGATGCAGACAAGAGCAAAAACTGGTAACACCAAGCCCAAAATCTGTTACTCTACAAGGTACCCATTAAATATAGCTTTAATCAGTAATATAGTGACAGTTCCAACATGTATCAGGTTTGCTCACAAAGAACTAGTATGGAAGGAAGCAACAAATAGTGAGTATCATGCTTTGAAAGATGCAGGAACCTGGACACTGGTGGATAATCCAGGACTCAACAACATAGTAGGTTGTAAATGGGTATTTAGAATAAAGTATAACCCAGATGGAAGTATATCTAGACATAAAGCCCGGTTAGTAGCAAAGGGTTATCATCAACAACCGGGTCTTGATTATGAAGAAACGTTTAGCCCAGTTGCGAAACCAACCACTATAAGAGTAGTGTTATCAATGGTTGTTCAATATGATTGGAAGCTACATCAACTTGATGTATCCAATGCATTTTTACATGGTGATATCAAAGAGGAGGTATATATGACACAACCACCGGGCTACATTGATCCAAATAATCCAAAAGTTGTTTGCCGTCTACATAAAGCGATATACGGACTAAAACAAACACCTAGGGCCTGGTACGAAAAACTTAGACAAGCCTGGTGGGTTTAAAATTCGTACAATCAAAATCAGACACATCTCTGTTTGTACATAAGGAAGGCTCCATCATTTTAGTGGCTTTGGTTTACGTAGATGATATAGTTCTCACAGGGAATTCAGAGACTCATCTAAACAGGGTGATTAAGGCCTTACAGGGACTATTTCCAATTAAGGACTTGGGTCAATTAAACTATTTTTTGGGCCTAGAGGTAAAACACAAAGAAGGAGAACTGTTTCTGGGACATGAAAAGTATGTGGTTGACCTTCTAATGAAATACAGGATGACTGGATGCAAACCCTGTCAAACACCATTAGCGGCGTCTACATCTCTAAGTAAAACATCGGGAGAATTGTTACAGGACCCAACTGAGTTTCGTTCACTAGTAGGAGCCTTGCAATACATTACATGGACTAGACCGGATGTTGCATTTTCAGTTAACTTGGTTTGCCAGTTTATGCACAGCCCAACAACACACCATCTAGAGGCTGCAAAAAGAATATTACGGTACTTGAAGGGTACAGTTTCAAATGGTCTGAGGTTTACTAAAGGATCAGAATCACTATCAGCTTATTTGGATGCTGATTGGGCACGCTCAAGTGATGATAGAAGGTCCACAGGGGGTTATTGTGTGTTCCTGGGATCAAATGTTGTGTCCTGGTCCTCTAGAAAACAGACTACAGTAGCTCGCTCAAGTACAGAAGCAGAGTATTGTACTCTAGCACACACTGCGGCAGAACTAGTATGGATCTGTTACTTGCTAAAAGACCTACATTTTCAACAAAAGGGAGTACCACAAATATGATGCGACAACAAAAGTTCCATTAGTTTAGCTTCAAATCCGGTGCAACATTCTCGGATGAAGCATGTTCATATTGATTATCACTTTGTCCGTGAACTAGTACAAGACAAGGATTTGGAGGTAAAGTATGTTCATACTTCACAACAGTTGGCTGACATCTTCACAAAGCCACTGTCAACAACAAGATTTACATTACTAAAGAGCAAGCTCAAGATTAATACACCAATCATGAGCTTGAGGGGGGATGATGGTTATACAGAGAAGCCAGATTGAGTTCGAACATCAAGCTTGAAGAGTAACGTTGAGTCAGCAGTACACATGTATCAGTCAGTCTTAGTCAGCTGTCCACATAGGATACCATTCACCTGTATAAATAAGAATAGTGAACAGTCTGTAAAAATACAATTTTCAATCAATACTAAAACTGTGTTTCATTCTCTTATTATCCATTACAACATTTATACTTTTGGTATTTGAGCTTCCTCCAGAGAGTCACCAGAATGATTCACTCGACACTTCAACTGCAGAAGAAATTCATATAAGCTACAGGCCTCTGTTTTTCACTCAACTAGAACTACTGTCTAGCCAAAGCATTTGATTCAGTTCTGCTGCTTAACCTGCAAACTTAAATCACGACTATATTCTGTTGTTTAATCACTAAGCTCTCATACCTGGCATATCATAAGTTATCTCTTTGCCTTAAATCCTTAACTGTAACCTTGCATACTTTTATAACTGCTTCAATACTTCCTAATTCTAGCTCATTTTAAGTTATTGACTGCTTTAGTACTATCTATCACTGACTGCTTCAGTTCCTTCACGAGCATGCACTCTAATAACTCTACTATCATCCAACCACCGAATTTTAGCTATTTTTTCGAAACAAACATCCTGGTACACATGATATCTCTACAACCACTCATCCATAATAAACTCACTCTCACGATATAGCCTACTTTCATTTTTGCTTCTCTGAATCTCAACTCAATTCCTAAAAACCTTTACCTGAACTGGCTCTTATAGCCCAATCCTTGAACCCATTAAGAGTAGCGTTACTGAGCCTAACTAATTGACTCATCCAAATATATTAACTATTAACCTTTCGAGAGTGTGATTACATTGTTTTTTTTTCTTCTACTTCTGACTGCTCCTAATTGCTTCATAACAACTATCTACTCACTGTTATCGGCTGCTTACTTAACTACTTATTACTTCCTCTTATTCATCAACACTCACGGATCTACTTTAAACTCCGAAGTATATTCACAAGTACAACTCTGCAATATCATACTTCTATTACTTCCTCATTATTAATTCGGCATCCAATTCAAAGGTTCTGATCCTCAGTTATTCCTTTATCATTCTTCTTCGTAACCTGCTACAATTAATTTAGTTGAATATAGTTAGTTGGCCCAATCAAAGCTACAACCTGCGACAATTATATCATATAAACATTCTTCTCTACTTTTCTACTTCTATCTTATCTTCAGCTATATCAACTTCTTACTTACAAGCTTTCCAGTTGGACTCAGTCAAAGCCTAACTATTTTATCCAACTTCTCCGCTATTAAACACATAGGTCGCATACTACATTTTTTTGGTTCCCAATATGAATATTCTAGCGTGGAATTTTCAAGGAACCAATCAACCAACAACTATTCAACATTTGCACGACCTGATTTGACGCATAAACCTTCGATCTTTTTTCTCTCGGAAACCTTAGCCAATGAGAATCATATGAATTCTCTTAAACATTCCCTTCAATTCCAATAACATTTCACAGTCCCCAAAATCGGAAGACCTGGAGGATTATGTTTACTATGGAAAAATAATCTAAATGTGAGAATTTTGCTGCATTCTCAAATTATATACATGCATTAGTTACCCCGCCTCCACCTGCATAACCATGACTATGCACCGGCATTTTATGGCCCACCTCACCAAAAAGCACGGAGAAACCTCTGGAAAGATTTTCTAACAATCTTCTCAAATACCAACACAAACACTTAATGGATACTGCTAGGTGATTTCAACGATATAATGGATCAATCCGAAAAAAAAAGAGGAAGGCTTGTAACATATACGCAGACTCAACATTTTCTCATAATGATAAATCAGATGAGATTCATTGATATGGGATTCCGAGGAGATCCATATACTTGGACAAATAATCAACTTGGGCAAGACAATATACTAGAACGCCTTGATAGAGTGTTAGTCACTCAACAATGCCGAACAACTAACCAACATGCAGGAGTTACCCACCTCCCAAGGATAGGTTCGGACCATGCCCCAATCTTGTTGTAGACAAAATCGATTGATTGGAGAGGCACGCAAAATTATAAATTTGAACATCTTTGGATCACCCATCCACAACTCAACCAAGTGGTAGAAACTGCCTGGATTCGACAGAGCGACACAAAACCTACTCTGGATCTGCAATTGAAGCTCATCATAACCAGTCGAAACTCTAACTGAGTGGAATAAAGATATGTTTGCCAGGATCAAGAACTCAACAACAAAATTAAAGGAAGTGCAACACCAGTGTGTGATACAACAAGCAAATGAGCAACATTTCTGGCTAAATCGTGAGAAAGATCTTAGGAATCATCATTTAACCCTACTTCAATGCCATGCAACCTACTGGCAACAAAGATCCAAAATTCAAAGGGCTGCAATCAGGTGATAGCAACACAACTTTCTTCCACACCAAAACAACCATTCATCGGGGACACAACAATATACAATAACTGTAAGATGATCAGAACAACTGGGTAACCAATAAAGATGAAATTACACAACTATTTCCGGATCATTATACTGAACAATATACAACAGCCCCCATAACTATTGATGAGGATCTTTTTAGAACAATCAACCTGAGAATAACTCCCATACAATGCGCTCTCCTAACTAACGAGGTAACTCCAACGGAAATCAAAAATATTTTTTTCTCCATAGATTCTGAGCGATCTCCAGGTACGGAAGGATACACCAGTAAGTTCTTCAAAATATTCTGGGAAACCATTCATACTCAGTTAATAACTATGATTCGAAGCTTTTTTAATTCCCTAAATATTCACCCGCTTATGAATCACACAAACCTCACACTCATACCAAAAGTAAAACATCCTTCAAAACCATCACAATTCAGATCTATAGGTCTTTGCAACGTCACTTATAAAATCATCGTAAAAATTATAGTCAACTGTATTAGACCGCTTCTACCCTTCATAATAAGCCCCTACCAAAGTGCTTTTGTTCCCAAAGATCAATTCATGATAACATAGCAATTGCGGGAGAACTTTTCCACTACATCAAAACTACGGGCCTAACCAAAGATCCGAAAATAGCTCTAAAGCTAAATATCCAAAAAGCTTATGACAGTTTGGACTGAGATTCATCAAAACAGTCTTCACAAAACTAGGTTTTCCACCAATTTTTGTAGACTATATTATGCTTTGTGTTACAAAAGTCACATATTCAGTCAACATCAACGGCACCCCGCACGGATATATCACACCATCAAGAGGCATAAGACAAGGAGATCCACTATCTTCTTATATTTTTATCATCTATGCGGAAATATTATCCACAAACTTGGGAAACTTGGAAAACCAAAACCTTATTGGAGGACTCTGTATATCCCAGAAAGCACCACCGGTCTTGCACCTAATGTATGCAGATGACCTTCTAATCACATTCAAAGCATCTTCAGAAAGTAGCAATCACCTCAAGAATTTACTCCACTCTTACGGTACTTCAGCGGGATAAGTAATTAATACTTCCAAATCCATATTTATTCATCATCCAAGACTGGATCAACATGAAGTGGATAATATACATCAATTATTCAGAATACCTACTACTTCAAAACCCCCGATCTATATAGGGGTCCAATTCAAGCATGGAAGATCATCCTGACACATTTTCGAACCTCTGCTTCAAAGGCTAGCAAGGAAAACAAAAAGATGGATGACAAAATGCCTCACGCCTGCTGGAAGGTTAGTACTCATCAAAAATTCTCTAACACCCACCTCTAACCATCTTATGCAAACCCAAATTCTCCCCACACATGTGCAATAAACAAATAGATCGTATCACTAGAAATTTCTTCTCGGGAAATGATTCATCAGTTAAAAACTTCATCCTATTGGTTGGGATAAACTATCCCAATCTGTTTCAGCAGGTGGGCTTGGTATTAGAAAGAGTAGTGAGCATAATAAAGCACTGCTTGTGAAAAGAATTTGGAATTTACATGATTACCCTTATTCCATCTGTGCCAGTATTTTTTAAGATAAATATTTCAAACAACAACCAATGTTCCAAAGACATCCTATAATTCCATCTTCTTCCATTCCACAATGGAGACAATTAGCTTCGCTCGTACCCACCATCCAAAATCTTATTTTTCACCATGTGGGAAACGAACTAACAACCCCCATCCATGCTAATTTGGATTCCACATTTCCCCAACCTAGACCCTATACAATGCCAGCCTATCCAAACAGTAGCGAATATCATCGATCCTATAACCCAAAATGGATACATGATAAACTCGACACCCTTCCGCCACTCGCAAAACAAAAAATTATTAACATCCACCTCCCCCAAGACAACCCTCAGGATAAGATCATTTGGACGCATTCAAAAACCGGAAGATACACCACGCTTCCGGATACAATTGTCTAACCCATGAGATAAACCAACAACCCAACCAGAACCCCCTACCAGTCTCCAAATTCCTGTGGACTTTACCTTGTCCACCAAAAATACAGTTTTTCTTGTGGAAAGAAATCGGTGAAGGCTTACCCACCTTCTCCATCATATCTCGCATGTAAATCATCAACTTCAATCTTTGTACCCAATGCAACATTGAACCAGAGACGACCAACCACCTGCTCCTGCGATGCCCACTAGCAAGTACATCCTGGAACACCCTCCTAGCTCGCCTCTCAAACAATCATCCAAATAACAATACCCTTCTGACATCTATAACCCCCTAAACAAGCATCACCAACTCTTAAAACAATCAGCCCCCCCCCCCCCCCCCCCCCTACCACCACCACACCTCAACCATAACCTCCTTCTATTTTCTCCTCTGGACTCTCTAGCTGACCAAACATGAAGGTATATTCCGCCATTCCCAACCAACATCAGATGGTATTGTTTTGCGAGCTTGCAACCTACAACATGAGTTCTCCTGGGCAATGACAGCTCGTCCGCCGGTTTTTCATAGGGATTCCTCGACTACAAACCCATCTAACCCAATGAGAAGAACAACAACAATCTCGGTGGGATGGACCGGCCCTACATTGGAATGGATTAAGATCAATACAGATGGTGCTACCAGAGGCAAGAACAATTTTAACGCTAGCACAACCGCTAGGAATCGCAACTGCCTTATCAGCTGAAACATGGGCCATGTTTCTAGCCTCCAGAGCTGCAACAGAGAGACAGTGACCGAAGGTCATCTTTGAATCAGACTCGAAAAACCTCATGAGATTTTTTACATCTCCCATGAAACCGCCTTGATATATCTTAGGCATGATCAAGGAGATAAAACTTAGAATGCGCCAAATAGCTTATTGTGTTATACAATATAACTATAGAGAAGGCAACCAACTAGCTGATGGACTCGCTAACCACACAACTGATGGAAGTCAGTCGAATAATTTATCAACAAAAATATGAAATCAGACAGTCCTTTTTTTATTAACCAAATTATACTAAATAACTCTATGGATATTATTACCCACGCATATCCTCTGTACCAGTTTAATAAATTTATACATCTTCAAAATAAGAAAAAAACCTTCATCACCAAGATCTTGCCTTCACCTAACCATAACACACAAAGATTCATATTTTCTTACTACACGCAGTTAAAATTCCACTAACTGGTTGACGTAGATATTTAAGATCCGTTTCTTACGGGCACGAATCGATTTTGGACGGTGAAAAATTTAATCTAATGGATATACCCCAGAACCCAAACCCTAGATTTACCATCCTTTTCATCAAACACTCGATCTGTGTAGGGTCATAAAGGTCCCAAATAATCAAAACGAATCGAACGGCTAAGAATAGTCATCAACAACCACGAAATCACTATCTCTACCTATATAAGCAAAATCTTTTCTCCATTCACTCTCCTCTCCATTTTCTCACTCTAAAATTCCTAGAGAGAGAACTAAATCATTTTCTTCCTCACTCTTTTCTTCAGTTCAGATCTGAAACTTAATCTTCAGTCATGGCTCTTGTAGTAGAGAAAACCTCATCAGGCCGTGAATACAAGGTCAAAGATATGTCACAAGCCGATTTCGGTAGACTCGAAATCGAGCTAGCAGAAGTTGAGATGCCTGGATTGATGTCATGCAGAACTGAATTCGGTCCATCACAACCATTCAAAGGAGCCAGAATCACTGGATCACTTCACATGACAATCCAAACCGCCGTCTTGATCGAAACTTTAACCGCACTCGGTGCTGAAGTACGTTGGTGTTCATGTAACATTTTCTCAACTCAAGATCATGCCGCCGCTGTCATCGCACGTGACTCAGCTGCTGTTTTCGCCTGGAAAGGAGAGACTCTACAAGAGTACTGGTGGTGTACTGAGAGATCTCTAGATTGGGGTCCAGGTGGTGGTCCAGATTTGATTGTTGATGATGGTGGTGATGTGACACTTTTGATTCATGAAGGTGTTAAAGCTGAAGAAGAGTTTGAGAAAACTGGGAAGGTGCCTGATCCCACTAGCACCGAGAATCCTGAGTTTCAGATTGTATTGAGTATTATTAAAGAAGGATTGAAAGAAGATCCTAAAAAGTACAGTAAGATGAAGGAGAGATTAGTTGGAGTTTCTGAGGAGACTACTACTGGTGTTAAGAGATTATATCAGATGATGGAGAATGGTACTTTGTTGTTCCCTGCTATCAATGTTAACGACTCCGTTACCAAGAGCAAGGTATGTTTACTTTCTTAAATCTTATATATATTTTTTTTATTTTTGGATCTAGGTTGATAGTTCGGTTTTCTAAGCTTAATCATGAAATTATCCTTTTGTGTTTGTTTTCTGTTTGAAATTTTACTGTTTACATGAGATTAGGGTTTAAGAAGGGTTTTTGTACTCGTGAGATTATGCATTGATTGATAACCATGTTGCTTGATAGATCTGTAGACTGTGATATGATGTTAACAGTTACATAAATGAGATTAGGTAGCTTTTCGATTTTGTTGAGGAGATGTTTGATTTTTAAATAGTTATGTGAAATTAGGCATTTAAATTTGTTGGGTGCAGTTTGATTGTTTTGGAAATTTAATAGTAAGGGCGTAGTTAGGTGTGTTGCTGAGTATTCTTATTACTTCAGGTTTCAGAGGATTCTTAACTAATGGTCCGTGTATGATTTCAAATGTAGTTCGATAATCCTGGGTGTATAAATTTTTGTGAATTAACCTGGTGTCCTTTATTGTCTATGCTTTAGTAGTTGTAAATTTGACTAACCATGCAACCTAGGATATGAGGTCTGACATTTTACTATCATTCTGAATGTAGTTCGATAACCTTTATGGATGCCGTCACTCACTTCCGGACGGTCTCATGAGGGCCACAGACGTCATGATTGCTGGTAAGATCGCTGTTGTTGCTGGATATGGAGATGTTGGAAAGGGTTGTGCTTCTGCTCTCAAGCAAGCTGGTGCCCAGGTCATTATCACTGAAATTGATCCAATCTGTGCCCTTCAAGCCCTCATGGAAGGAATCCCAGTTCAGACCCTTGAAGATGTCGTAGATAAGGCTGATATCTTTGTTACCACCACTGGAAACAAAGACATCATCATGCTTTCTCACATGAGGAAGATGAAGAACAATGCCATTGTCTGCAACATCGGACATTTCGATAATGAGATCGATATGGCTGGTCTTGAGACATTCCCTGGTGTTCAGAGGATCACAATTAAGCCCCAGACTGACAGGTGGGTGTTCCCTGACACTAAAAGTGGAATCATCATTCTTGCTGAGGGTCGGTTGATGAACTTGGGATGTGCCACTGGACACCCTAGTTTCGTCATGTCTTGCTCATTCACCAACCAGGTCATTGCTCAGTTGGAATTGTGGAATGAGAGGAAGAGTGGAAAGTATGAGAAGAAGGTTTACGTTTTGCCCAAGCATCTTGATGAGAAAGTTGCAGCTCTCCATCTTGGAAAACTTGGAGCCAAGCTCACCAAGCTCACCAAGGATCAGTCTGACTACATCAGTATTCCTATTGAAGGACCATACAAGCCAGCTCACTACAGGTACTGAGCGAAAAGGAAGAAAGGGATTGATGTTGGTTTCTATTTTGCATGCTTGGTAATTTTATGATTTTTGTTGTCTTCAGACGGTAGGTTAAATTATTTTGTTTAGTTAGCAATGTTCTGATCTTGAGTGGAGAGTGCATGGTTAGGAATTTGGTTTCTTCTTTATGAAAATAAGGCAGGCTTGTAGAACTACAATTATCTTGTGTTTTGTGTTGTTTATTATGATGGATACAGTTGTGTTTGTTTTTATTTTTGCAGTATTTCATTAAATTTTGATAGATTACCATCTGCATTACAATTGGTAAGAGAAGAGGTCGCTCCTAGTGAAGATTGTCATGAAACATCTTTTAACACTGAATTTCACTACTTCGAAACTAAAGTCTGCAGTGCTCTTTAAGTCTATTTTTTTTCTTAGCTAGATCTTCCTATAATTGGATGATTTGTGACTCCCATTACTCCCCAATATCACTATTGGTTCCTACAGCTCATATCCCATCTATCAGTTCAATCCCCCCCCTACGCAAACCTCAAACCCCTCAACAATTCCTCAAGTTTGCCTGAATAACTATCCTGCTAGCTTCATCCAGCTTATTTTACCATCTACAGTCTCATTATGCTTCAATTTGATCCTAGAAGTTTCCATAAGTTCCAGTCCTTATCTATCCCCTTCAGTCGTGTTCTAAAGCTCTACTGGTGCTCAGTAAGTCTTCTAACTTATGGCTCTGGGATACCAATCTAAGAAGTGGTGCAATAAATAGAAAAATCTCCATACCAGTAGCTTCCATCCTTTTCAGTCTAATTTCAAGAAAAAGAAAAGAAAAGACATGGGAGTGGGAGGCTGCATGACTGTAAAATTAGTATTTGAGAAACTTTTAAAGGATCCCGGCAGTAAGATATGCATAGCTGATACTTCTGACATGGGGACTGCCAGGATGGAGTCTGTGGAGCTTCATGAAACAGCAGGAGAAGACCACGGATATGTTATCAATCAGCTCACAAATTTCACTGATGCGGCAACAAATCATTTTGTAAACCAGTCTGAGAGGGGAGAAATCACTACACAATACAAACATTACAATTATCTCAATTGTTGATAAGGTGATGGATAATATTGTTGCACCAACAACAACACCAAGTTTCAGAGTTTCATTGGGACAAGAAGAACAATGGGTTACAGGAGATTATTCGAGAAAAAGATCGGCTTCTTCAGAGCAAGGAGAAGAGTCGGTAACCAAGCGTTTAAGGATTAGTAGTAGGTTGGAGGCAAATGAAGAAAGGAAAGTGGGCCTACACAAGAGACAAATCTTGATTTTGCATACATAGTATCAATTTTTCCCGCCTGTTGGTATGAAGGATTTAATAAGAGTAATGAGCACACAACGAAAATATGTCTACAACCAGGCCTAACTCAATTATCAACCCTCCAATACCCTTAGTATGAACACATCTCAAATCCATAGCCCAAAAATCACCTATGCATCCAACCCACACACATCAATTTTCTCAATCCTTTCTGGTAGTGATGATAAAAGGAAAATGAAGATGACTGCTGCAAGAGCAGCTGTAGGGATGAAGATGGGAAATGGGTGAATGCCAATGGTTCTAAGCCAAATCAAATGCAACTGCTAGTAATGGGGAAGATAGCGCACCTAAGGATAACCAGGTAAGCCTAAACATAATTTTTCACTTTTATTATCTGATCCAGAACTACTGCAATTTAATTTTCTCTATAATGTCTGTAAATATCCAGGCATGGAACTGCCAGGGATTAGGAAAACCACTCACAATATCTCATCTAACTAAGCTAGCCAGTGAACACAAACCAGATACCCTTTCCTAAACAAAACAGGAAGCCAAAGTTAGAGAAACCTTGAATAAACTTTTCTTCAATAATATGGTGACTGTGAATCCTAAGGGTATGATTGGAACAACTGGTGGTATGGTGATAGCATGGTCTTCTAAACTAGATTTTCATATTGTACATACTTTTAATAATTAACTGGATGTTTTAGTTACTAATGTTGCTAGCAAAATTGTCTGCATGTTTTCTGGGATTTATAGGTGCCCTTATAAAAACACACGAGTTAGCAATATTTTTACAAATGTGTAGGTCAGCGGAGGTCCCCTGGTTAGCGGTGTGGGGCTTAAACTTTGTCTTCAATGATTCGGAAAAGTGCGGGGGCTTACCTGTTAACCAAAATGAAACTCTATTTCCCCCATCTCATCAACAATGCCGAGTTAATTGACTTGGATTTTGTAAGATATCAGTTTACGTGGTCGAATAAAGGTGAAGGTAAAGAATTCATAGAAGCCAGGCTCAAAATGGCTCTAGCTGATCCTTCATGGTTCAATACCTACCCACGTGCCATGGTTTACCATTTGATAGCCATTGGCTCTGACAATATTACAGAACGACACCATGCTTGAAAGGTGGTGGAAAACCTTTAAATTTTTTGTGGTGTGTACCTGGAAGACCTTCCGTGTTACTAGGTAACTGAGGAGTTTTAGAACATAGAACCAATTGGTTCTTTCGCTTTCAAATTAGTTATAAGGCAAAAAAAAAAGTAAAGAAATACATCAAGATTTGGAATAAAGACCATTTTAGTAATATATAATAAAACATCAAAAATCTAAACCAAAAAATTGAGTATACAAAACATGAGCTAAAACTATCTGATAACCACACTCAGATTATAACTGGCATAGATGAACTTAAAGATGGTATAATTACGAGGAGGTCTTTTGGAAAGCCACTGATAATGACATTCATCTAGGAGATCAGAACACAAAGTTTTTTTATTTTACTGCTAAATATATAGCTAAAAAGTTGAGAATTGAAGCCATTGAAAAGCCGGATGGTACATGAAACAATGGGAGGATGAGCATTGTGGATTGCTTCCACAACCACTTTGCTTCTTTGGTTACCACCTCTACCCATATCATCTCAGACCAGATTCTAAATCTCATTCTTTGTAGTAACACTGAGTTGGATAATGCTAAATTGTTTAGGCCACCAGGATATAAAGCTCATTCTCTTTGGTATGCCCCAAACAAATCTCTAGGCCCAGATGGTTTCCCGGTCATAGAGATTTAAGGATGATTAACAAAAATGATAAGAGGTTTTTTTGAGCCAAAACATCTATGAAAGGAAATAAACTCAGCATTTATTATTTTAACCCTAAGAAAAAGTCTTTGGAATCTCCTGCTGATTTTAGGCCCATCTCTTTATGTAATACCATCTACAAAATTATTTCGAAACTGCATGCAAACAGAATAAAGTTTTTGTGTGAAAAGATCATTTTTTTTTTCAATTGGCATATGTCCCTGACAGGAAAATTACAGATAATATTGTTATTGCACATGAAGTGATCCACACTATGAGGACCAAAAAGAAAAAGAAAACTAAAAGTGGTTACATGGGCCTAAAAATAGATATGTCTAAAGCTTTTGATAGAGATGAGTGGTTTTTTCTTGTTAAGATGATGCAATATGTTGGTTTCTACAAACCGTGGATTGATTTTATACTTCAGTTTTTTAGTACTCGCTCTAGCGATATCCTTGTTAATGGTCCCCCTTCTTGTTTTTTCAAACCAAGTAAAAACCTTAGGCAGGGAAACCATTTGTCGCCATACCTTTTCATTATATGTATGAAGGGTCTTTCTAGAGTCGTAAGAGATGCTGAGAAGAAGAAAATGATATATGGAGTTAAGTTTGGCAAAGATTTCCCAACTATCTCTCACCTGCTATTTGCCGATGACTTCCTCATCTTCAACAAAACTGATAAAAAGGAGTGTAGAAATCTCTTAAAAATCCTTAATCTTTTTAGTCAAGGTTCTGGTCAACTGATAAATTATGAGAAATCATGGATCATCTTCAATAAAAATATTTAAAATAAGGAAGCTAGGGAAATAATATATATCCTAAAGGTGGGTTGGATAAAGTTAAATGATAAATATTTAGGAGTTCCACTTTTCACACATAGGTCTAAAATAATATACTTTGAATCGATAGTTGAAAACTTAAATCTAGATTTTTTGGGTGGATTAGTAAACTCTTATTCCCTGCAGGGAAGTGTGTCATAATAAAACATGTGGCTAATTCCTTGGCTACTTATCAAATGGGTTTTTTTGCTATTAAAAAAAACATAACAAAAGAAAATGGATGCCCTAAATAAGTCATTCTTCTGGGGTCACAACAAAGATAACAATAGGGGGTTCTGCATAAAATCTTGATTTTCAATTTGTAAGCCAAAATGAGAAGGAGGATTAGGTTTCAAACAATTTCAAAAGTTTAACATTGTTATGTTAGGTAGCTTAGCTTGGAGAATGATCAAGAACCCACACCAACTTTGGACTCGAATCCTTAAAAACTAAATATTCCAAAAGAATATATCCTCTAGATATCTCAAAAGCTAATCCTAATAGCTCTTGGCTATAGAAAAGTATGTATCTTGGTCTCAAAGTGGTTCAACAGGTAGGATTTTGAGAAGTAGGGGATGGAAAAAACATTCAACTCATATCTAAGTTTTTACCAAGTTTTTTCTTTTTTAATACTTACTTGTGTTTGTGTCGAGAGGAATACTGTTTTGTCGTACTTTTCTGGTTTTCTATTCATCTTGTTGGAAAATTTGTAGGTGTAGTATTCGATGAATTCACCATCCAAGTACACATCATTTGTTAGTTGCAGCATTAGGACTCCACTTATAGTAACATATGGGCTGTCATCCTTGTTCTTAAGTGACCATATAGGTTTTCTACATCAGGAATAGATATAAATAACCATTAAGAATTTATTTTTTAAAAGTAAATTATAAAGTATATTTTTATACTTACCCTTTCGAGTGTTTGTTTGAAGTAATTAGTAACAACTTATTTTCTCTTGCTTACCAAGTTGTTTAATATCCTTGAATCTTTAAGAAACTCACCCATTTTCTCTTCTCCATCTTTAACATCTTTCTTCTTCTTCCTTCTTCAAATCTTAGGATGTTACCTTCATCAAGATTTCTCTTTCTTTGCTTTACACCTCTTTCTATGGTTCCCATTTGTTTTTCATTCTTCTCTTGTTCTTTAACAGGTGGTGGTGGAGTTGGGTTATCAATACCAAGGCTCCATATTGGCTGACTATCTTGCTCATTTTTTGTTGTGCAACACAAATAAAAGAAAACCAACATCAGCTCAGGTATTTGACTTTTTTTAAAGCATGTGTTATATGAAGTTACATATGCTTTTATAACTTGTGCAATATTCAGTTACACATGCAGTATATAGCATGTCTAACTTCTAACTACATAAATAAAAATAACTTCTTACTGTTGCATATACCAGTGAAGCTAGTTTACCAAAAAATAAATAAAAATATGGATGAATTTAATGGTTTCAAATCTGTTTACCAGTGAAGCTAGTTTCTGGATATTTTTTTATGTAGCTCCATCTTCAACATTTTCCTCATTTAGGACTATATCATCTAGAACTTATCTTACTGCTGCATCTACACCTGAAATAGGAAGCTCAGTTCCTATTCTGACCAACTTGTACAGTTCTGGGTTGTCGCTTTGAGTCGATAGAGTAGTTTTTGTTAGTTAACACATGCATATACAAGGTTTAATCAGAAGTCCTAATTTTTTCATCATACAAGGATACTATACTATGTGTATTCTGAAGTTACACATGCATATATCATGTGTAACCAGCAGTATATGAGCACATACCGTGCGTAGTCAAAAGTTACACTTGCATTTTATACACCAAACGTAATGAAGAAAATGAAATATTCAGAAGTTATAGAAGCACAAGTTTAAGTACATTAAATATGATAAGAAAAATATAAGAAATGAAAGTGTATGGCCGAAAGATAGTTACCTTTGGAGCTAGATTTTGGATTGTTTGTTTATGTAGCTCCATCTTCATCATTTTCTTTCTTAATAACTTCACTTGTTTTGTAATTTTCTTCAACTGCATCTGACAAAGGAAGCCCAGTATCGATTATCACCAACCTGTAGGCCTATGAATTATCACCTTGTGTTGACTGAGTTGTTTCGCTCATCACTAACGGCTCATCAGCACCTCTTTTTTCTTCATCTTCAGGCTTTTTTGGCGGCTCATCAACACCTCTTTGTTCTTCATCAGGTTTCTTCAGCGGCTCTTCAACACCTTTACCTTCTTCACCTCCAGGAATATCTCTTCTTCTGCAGGCTTCTGATGTGTCTCATCAACATCTATATGTTCTTCCTCTTTATAGTTTCCTTCAAATATTTTATGTGCAGTTTTTTTTTTTTTTTGCAACTTTCCTGGTTTTCCTGTATACATCATGAAGTTCTTTAGCCGTTTTTAGTGCTCACTGGGTATTTTACCTTGCAGAAGTTTTGGAGTGTTTCCACTTGTAAGACTGACAGATGGAACTACACAAGGATAAAAAGAAAACGATATTTGCTAAAAAAATGTGAAAGCAAGTACATAAGTTAAAAAATATACTTTTTTAAACAAACCACTTACATTTGTTCATTTCTTCAGGTGTACTGTTCGGTGTTGTTACATCAGTTACTCCTGTTTCATCTTCATCTTCAGGTACAACGTCAAGTTCAGCTTCTTGCACATACCATGTTCAAGGATCAAAACAGATTTACTTTATTTTCTTACATACTTTTTTTTTCCAAGTGCATCTTTCAAATTTGTAAATATTACAGCATGTGTAATTACAGTTATTACTCAAGCAATAAACTACTCAAGCTATAAAAAATTGCAGATGCATATTCCATTTGTAACCAAAAGTTACACATGCATACCCTTGTGTAAAAAAAGTTACACATGTCCAATTACTCAAGTTATAGACTACCATAAAGTTACACATGCATATTTCATTTGTAACCAAAAGTTACACATGCATAACCTTGTGTAAAAAAAAGTTACACATTAAATTTTAAATGTGTAATATGAATTTACACATGTATATAAAAACATGTGTAATAATTTTTAGAAAGTAAGTACACTTTGTGTAAAATCAGATCTACTGTTATTTTTAAAGGTTTTTTAGTACTTACAAATGTTCGTTGAGCCACTCCATATCCTTCTTTAGTTTGATGGTCGATATCCATTGCTTCTCTAGCCACGCCTTTTCCTACTCCATCTCTCAACACTTTTTTGATGATTGGTACAACGGTTCTTTCTTCAAGAGATACTTCCGTCTCTAAACTAGTAAGATCAATGTTGGCATCAAAACTTTCTAGTGTTTTCTTATTTTCTTATTGGATTGGACTATCGTCTTTAGCAAGATCAACTGACACATTTTTACTGTCATCAACTGGCGCATTTTCACTGTCATTTTGTTGTTGATTTTGTGGCTCAGAATCTTCGTAAGGATCAACACCAATTGTTTTTATAAGATTGCAGCAGAAAATATGGTCATCAAAATCTTGGGTGTTGCCAATGTCACTTTCTGACTTCAACCAACTTTTCTTCATCTGCTTCATGTAGCTTATCAATCCTTTCAATCTCAATCCTAGCATTTTTCAACCATCCTGCGATCTCTGATTTGCTTGGCACCCTTGTGGTTATTCCAACTCCTATTCAATATGGGAATGTTCCTCCTTGAAACTTGATATGGGATGCATATTATGGATATGTATTTTTTTCTATCCGCATGAAAAATGCATGTGTGTAACTTCTAGATACATATGCAAAAATGCATGTGTAACTGTGTCTTACAGATGCTAAAATGCATGTGTAAATTCTATGTAAACATGAAAAAATGCAAAAATACATGTGTAACTGGTTTTTACAGATGCTTAAATGCGTATTCAACTTCTATCAACCAGGAATACTAATAGACATTTGTAGATGGTGAATTTTTGACAAGGGCTAAACAACAAGAACATATATATATATATATATATATATATATATGGATATTTATGTGCATATGCTTAATATAGAATACCGTGTCTCTCATCATATTCCGCAAATGAATTAAGAATACAAATTCTCTAAATATTTTAAACTGACCTTGCAGCCTCCTCAATACTCATAATATTCATGCCATATCGAACTAGTCTCAAGTCGCATAAATTCCACGGCTGAATTCCTTGAATTTGTCTCGAATACACGTTGATGTTCCAACAACATCTATTAAATTCGGGAAAAGCTAATGCTTAATCTCCAAAATACATTCTAGCTTAACGCTTCATTCGCAACGAATGCTCCTCAAATTGCTCTTCTGAGCACAAATATGCTACTTTAGCACTTTGCTTAAATATAAGCCATAAATAATGTGCCACTCCTCTTGGATGCGCCACAACTAAAAAGCAATGCCATAAAAGACGCATTGAATCTTTGAGATAGGCTAACTCTAGCCTTTTCTCATATTAGCACCAAAATAGCACTAGCTATTTGGCTTAGCACCGCCTTGGCACCAGTTAGCCACAATAGCGCTAAAATCTCTAACTTTCCTGGCGCTAAACCCTAGCACATGAGAACTTCCAACTAACCTTAAATGGTCTTATCTAGCACATATTGGCCTAATGAGGCCTTAGCTAGCAAATCACTACCTTAGTACTTCGATCTTAGCACTAAAAGTGCTAACTTTAACCCTAGATCCAAGAGCGCTTACACTCCTTAACCTAGTGCCTAGAGCGTCGCTAGCTTCTCAAGTACATCCCAGCTGCCAAGGCCGATGTGTCCCTAGTGGCCAAATATGCCCATAGCTTCTCTAATGCGCCACAAGACCTATGCGCCTCTAAGGACGACGCGTCCCTAGCTAGCCTCAGCGTCCTTCGCGCCCCTAGCTTCATATGTGTCCATTTCCTCAGCGCCATGGCATCCTATGCGTCCATCTCCTCAGCGCCATGGCCTTTTACGGGTCCCTCAGCATCAGCTCCTAACTCATATACGTCGCTAGCTTCTTCAATGCGCCTCCAAAGCCAAATATGCCCTAGCTCCTATGCGTCCCTAGCCATGCCTAGCACGTCCCTGAATAACGACATGGCTAATGCGCCCTTGGCTTAGCATATCCATACTTAGCGACTTAACCACAAGTACATTAATGCTAAAACCTTAGTGCTAACTATACAATTGAAGTGCTAACTTCAAACCTTCTTGATATTAGCTTCCTAGCCCTAATAAAATTAATATTTACTAGAAGTTGTGCATATTGGTCTTACTCCTGAGACATCAACACACTAGCCTTTTTACATTAAAAGAGCTAGCATATTCTTATTTGCGCTAAGTAGCTAGTGCTAGCTTTGCTAGCTACTTCCCTCATAAATACACCTTTCTTCTCAATATAGGTCCAACATTAAATCTTACATGAATTCTAATAGTCCAAATATTATAGAGGGCTCCTTAAGCAAGACTACCTATTAGAAATACACCTCTCAGACTTACGATAAGTCGCTTCTGAGCTAATACCTAGCCCTTAAATATGCCATGTTACTTCTAAGTAAGTACATGGCCATTGAACTTACCAGACTCGACACTAATCAGTTTGACTATCAATCTAGTGAGTTGCATAACTTGTCTTATTGACTTAGAAAGTCATTTGAATTGACTTGACTTAATCAAAACCATAGTGGCTTATGACTCCACTATTTCCACGCGATATCAAATACAACATGGGGGGATTCTCATTGGGGTATTGGCGGTCTATGACAATCGTGGGTGGTGGTACCACCTCCACGAACAAGAAGGTAACTAGTAGTGGGCAATTACAGAAAAGTTGAGAGGATGAGAAGTAGTGGTCAGACATGTCTTCCCTACTTTCTGGGCACCACCCCACTACAATCTCCACAATCATCACTTCCCCACCTCTCTCTAACTTCCACAACTTACGAGAAATCAGTGTGTCTCCTTTAAACTATAAATAGATGATTCTCATTTATTCGAAAGAGATCAAACAAGATATTCAGTTTGGAGAAACAAAACCTACAAAATTAGCGATTCCTCTCAGATAATCCATTTTTTTCTTCAAACACTATCACACTGATATTTTCTCAACCTTTTTTGCTCCCCTCCCCTAAGACCTACCCTAATCCTTTCCATCTTCGTAATCGAAGCAGGATGTGAACGATCATTTCTTGGTTTAGGCTCGTCCTATTCGAGCTTGATCTCTCGAACCTACCTGAAAGTACCATTTTGTAGTACATTTGTTTTCACCCTAAAACAACATTATAACTACCAAAATAACTCAAGTATTTAGAAAGTAGTGTTTAAATCTTACAGTAAAATGTGACATGTCTATTTTGCATATGAAATCTGATATTTTGTATACATCTCACCTTCCGACCCTTGGGAATATTGTTTCTCTGTTCTAAACTTTTGGGATTGTACCTTTTTATGTGTGCTCAACGAACAAAATCTGCAAGGAAGAACCAACAATTGAATTAGACAATCAGCACAACTACCAAAATGAAAATATTATACATGCAGACAACTACTTAAAATACTTACCTAGAGATAAGGTACACAACCTTTGACATTTGCTACGTTTACAGTGTTTAGAATATTACTCCCTCCGTTTCAGGAAAAGAGTTACTTTATCTTTAAATTTTTGTTCCAACAAAAGAGTTACTTTCATTATTCAACATAACAAACTTTCAAAACTACCCTTGTTATTTTAAGAAATGTTATTATCCTCATTATAAAGATATATGTAGTATCAAACTTTTTATTAGGGTAAATATGGAAATAAATTATAAAAGTTATTCTCTCTCATCTTGCCTTAACAATTGTGCAAATAGGAAAAGTAACTCTTTTCCTGAAACGGAGGGAGTATTAAACAAATGCTCGTGGATCATGTCTGGCCATGAAACCTTCTTCACGATTTCAAGGGTCTCAACAAGACCAAGATATTTAACATGAATTGAGCTAGCATTGATATCACCGAAAAATAACACACAACAGAGATAAAATCCTATCAAACACGTTAATTGTTCATCATAAATTTTTTTATTGTTTTTTTTTATTGTCATCACTTCTTTTATTACTGCTGAAATTGACGTCTTATCCACCTTCCCTTTCTTCTTACTATTCTGGAAATACTTGTTATACAACAGTTTATCATCTATTTCATTCCCTTTCTGGTTTATTATCTTGTCACCCTTTCTACCTCCAAGCCTCTTTATACCTAAGATGGCAACACATTTTTCAGGAGTATATTCTAGGATTTAATCACTAAATTTGAAGGCATTCGGACTCGGACCCTCACGATCAAAGCACGTTAAGAGCTTTGCAACCCCGTGTTTGTTTGTGTTAATCTTTTTTTTTTGCAGCTCTTTATCTTCAGTATTCCAAAACATCAAAAAGAGATTTCCATAAGGGGCTTATTCTCTTAGTAATTTTCTGCTCCTTTGGACATCCCAATTGGCTTTAAAGAGATTACCAAATCTAGGATGACATTGAAGGATGATCTTAGTTTACCTGTTCACATAACAAAACAATATGATCAATATGTTGTGTACTTATTTAATAGACACTTTATATTTCAAACTTAAATCAGGTTATAAAGGATGCGTAACTCCTTAGTACACAACATGGATCATACTGTTATGTAATGCGTAACTTCATTTTGCAGATGCATATGGATATGTACCTTCAAATTACACAACCACTGCAAACTATCATCCATGAAACAAACTTAATATGTAACTCCATTTTACATATGCCTAGTTTGAATGTGTAACTTCAAATTACACAACCACTTCAAACTATCATCCATGTAACAAACTAAATATGTAACTTCATTTTACATATGCATATACATGTGTAACTTCAAATTACACAACCACTGCAAACTAATCTCCATGAAACAAACTAAATGATTTCCACAAGATATATAACCAAACTTTAATCTGGACATGAAATAGCATACATGAATTCATTTTGAATAACCTGAACTTCAACTGCATGTTGAACTAGATGAATCCTTACTCTACTCAATACCATGACTACTATTTTTTGACTGTAAACAACAATGTTTAGCATCACAATCACAAACACAAACTTTGTAATATGTCTCAACAAGATTTTTCACATGATGTTAGATGTCTAGTTCAAAGTATTTTTCAACTATCACCACAACTCAAGGACATTTGGTTACCAAATGATATGAACTAACCTTTCAGCCCAAGCGGGACAATTACGAGGGTTGACAGGTTATTTTCAATGCCTGGTAACTGGGTTGCAAAGTTTTTTCCCAGGTTTAGATCGGTGGCAAAGTGAGTAACTGTTGTTCAAAATTATGAATTTCCAAGTCCTGGAAGTTGCTGATGTTCGAAATCGACATTTCTGATTCAGATCTGAAACAATTTTTCATACTACCAAGTACCACATCTACTATAACCAGCACCACCAAAATTTAAGATAATCTAATACTAAAAACAGCAAGAACATCAATTAATCAACTATTAAACATGTAGTAGCATATTCACCAAGAACATCAATTAATTAAAACAACAAATATGAAAGAAACCCTAGATCAATATTTTTAAATAGAATCAACATGCAGTATCAGACTCACGAAGAACATTGATTAATCAAAAAAACAAATATGAAACCCTAGATATACAATTTTAGTATCAGAGTCAACATGGATGATCAGAATCACGAAAAAGAAGAACATCGATGAATAAGAAACCATAGAACATCATTAAAATCAAAGAGGATGTGCCTGATAATTGCGGATCATCATCCTTTTCTTCTTGTTTTTTCGTTTTCCCTTTTCATTTTTCAATAGATTTGGTAATGGTTTTTATCTGATTTTCTGGATTTGCAGTTATAATCAGTTGTTGGTTTTGAATTTTCAATCGATTTTTGATTTGATTTCAATTATCGAATCAGTTGAAGCAGTTTCAAATTTTCTAAGGTTTTATTTTTTTTTTCGATAGTCTCAGGTGAGATCGAGATATGTTTTCTCTCTTCAGGGAAAATTATGGTGTCTGTTTAGAAGAAAAGGTAGGTGACGATAAATATATATTGAGGATATTTTAGTCTTTTCATCTTAAAATAAAATTATTTTTATCTGGAATCAAGTTATAAAACTCTTTTAATCAAAGACTTGATATTAGGGATAACCCAATGGGTGGGGCTTAGCGTAATTTAAAATACTTCTCACCTTCAAAGCCCGCCGGGTAAGACACGAAAATAATTCCCACCTCACTATATAAGTCAAAAAACCCAAAGAAAATCAAAAGCTTTAAAACCCTAAAACCCTGCAACTTCCCCCCCCCCCTCTCACTCGCTCGCTCACTCACTCACTCACTGTAATCTTTAAATTAAGGACCAGTATGGGGAAGAAAACGAAGAAGCCTGGGAAAGGAAAAGAGAAAACAGAGAGAAAAACAGCTAAAGCTGATGAAAAGAGAGCTCGTAGAGACAACAAAAAAATCTCTGAAGAAGATGATATCGATGCAATTTTGGTATACTAATATTATTATTATTCCACCCATTTCAAATCTTCAATTTGTATGTTTCCACCTACTATAGCTTCTTGATTGATGGTATTGTTTATTTGTTTTGTTGATAGTTGAGTATACAAAAAGAGGAAGCAAAAAAGAAAGAAATCCATATAGAAGAAAATGTTCAGAAACCTTCCCCACGCTCAAATTGTTCGGTACGCGTACCACTAATCTGCATTTCTTATTGCTTTTAGATCATTTTAATGTGATTACAACATTTTGGTTGGTCGATATTTACCACGTTAAAGTTGCATAACATTTTATTTGCATTTCTTATTGCTTTTAGATCATTTCTAATATGATTACAACATTTTTGTTGCTCAATATTACCGCGCTCAAATTTTTCAGTGCACATACCATTAATTTGCATTTGTTATCAGTTCTAGATAATTTCTAATGTGTGTAGCACATTTGTGTAGCTCAATATTAATCCGTTGAAAGAGACGGAGTTGATTATTTATGGCGGTGAATATTACAATGGGAATAAGGTATGGATTTTTGAGGGATTCAGTAGGATAACAATATATGTATATTTGTTGTTTTCGTTGGAGTCATTGGAGTGATGATTTGGAGGATGTTGTTGTAGACGTACGTATATGGTGATCTTTACCGTTATGATGTTGATAAGAACGAGTGGAAGTTGATTTCAAGTCCTAATAGTCCACCTCCTCGTAGTGCTCATCAAGCCGTTGCTTGGAAAAACCATATTTATATCTTTGGTAAACTTATGGAATGGAAATTTTTTATTGATTTTGCAAACTCTTTTTTTGTGGAGATTATTATTACCTCTCTTTGTTTCTCTAGGTGGCGAATTCACATCTCCAAATCAAGAACGCTTCCATCACTATAAGGTAATGAAGGAATCCTTCTTTCTTTGATTAACTATGTATTTCCTATAGGTTGGCTTTCTTGTTGTTGATGGTTTTGGTTGTTTTTAATTTATTGCTCTTACAATTTCTAAGTTGTTAAATGATTTTTTTTTTTGTTGCAGGACTTTTGGACGTTAGACCTGAAAACAAATCAATGGGAACAAATAAATCTAAAAGGGTGTCCGAGTCCACGCTCAGGTCATCGCATGGTACATTATAAAGTTCCCTTCGATCTTTAATTTTTTTAAAAGAAGAAAAAAAAACTACAGTCATTTTCCTGCAGTTGGTTAAATGCAAACTCCGCCTGTGTAATTTTTCTGCACAGTCTGTCCCAAGCCAGGATAAAGGAGGAGGGTTTGTGATTGGCGTGGCGAGCCAACGGTAAAAAAACAGTCATAACCCTATGAAAATAGGGTCGTGATAGGCTTGGCAAGCCAGTGATAGACCAAAAGAGGGCGAGAGCAGTACCAAGATGGGTGACTGCTTGGGAAGTCCTCGTGTTTCCTTTATAGCCTACCCCAAGTTGTGTGGGACTAAAGGCTTAGAAGAAGATAAATCTTTGATTAAATGCACTTGTAATGCTCGAGGAGAATCTTTGATTACCTGGCTTCTTATATCTTGTAGCTTGATTCCTAATCCTACTGTACTTCTGAGAGTGACTTATGAATGATATCATTGTTCCTATGCCTTACAGGTGCTGTACAAGCATAAGATTGTCGTGTTTGGTGGCTTCTATGACACTCTTAGAGAAGTGAGGTTTGTTCTTTTGGTCCTTATGGAACATCATTTTTTCTTAAGAGGCCGCTGATTTGATGAAGTATAGTAAATACTGTTAGGTTGTTTGTTGTGCGCGTGTCTTCTTAATCCAATTATATTCTTTTCAGACTCCTAAATGCAAAGAGAGTTTTGGATTGTTACTCGTTCAGTTGCCCTCTTTTCATATAGTATGTCTGCATTATTAGTGTAAGGCAAAGGGAGCACCAGAAAACCTGAAAAATATTTTATATAATACATATTTGAAAAGGGATCACCGTGTTGCAAAAATGCTGAGTACCTGGTGCTTGATGTCTTGTTTATGGCTCGATACTTTACATAGATGATTCTATAGTTTACAAAATAAGTGTGTGTTTTTTACATTGATCAATACAGAATTGTAGGGGACATGTTTTTTGATTAACAGACTGCTGATTTGGTTTTGTACAGGTACTTTAACGATCTCCATGTATTTGATCTGGATACATTCAAGGTGAATACACTAGGCAAATGACTAGCTTTTTATTTTCTTATGATTTATCTTTTTTTGTGCTACTAAATGTTAATGAAATGAATCCCAGTGGCAAGAAATAAAACCCCGGCTTGGATGCATATGGCCAAGTGCTAGGAGTGGTTTTCAGTTTTTTGTTTTCCAAGATGAGGTGAGATAGAGAAAAATGAATTGACTTGCTGCTCTTATGTTGTTATCACTGCATACAACTCCTCTAATTATTTGATGATACACCTTCCTTTACAAAGAATAATGATAACAGGTTAAAAGATACTTTCAGATTATCTTTCAGATAAATATACCAATCTTGCTTCTACTCTTGCTTATCAGAACAAGTTTTCCATGAGTCATTTGGTTTACATCTTTAGTAGTTCCTTTTGTCTTGGTGCAGATATTTTTGTACGGGGGATACTCCAAAGAAGTATCATCTGATAAAAATAATAGCTCGGAGAAGGGAATTGTTCATGCAGATTTGTGGTCTCTTGATCCAAGAACTTGGGAATGGAATAAGGTTCTTGTACTTCGAATTCTGTTAATTTCCCCTTCAGTATCTGTAATACCTTCTGCACAGACATCCATGGCCTACTTCCATCATGATGTGTTTTTATTATATATCTATTACAGCCATATTCTTCTTATTGTAGGTAAAGAAGAGTGGGATGCCTCCTGGACCTCGTGCTGGGTTCACCATAGTTGTGCACAAAAAACGGGCTTTGTTATTTGGGGGTGTAGTAGATATGGAAGTTGAAGGTCTGTTTACTTTCCAATTTGGAAGGCACTACAGCATAATTATGTGCTGTAACTCTTAATTTGATATTGCAATGTGCCTCTTCTGTAACCGTAGATTGTGCCAATTCTCTTTAGATGCCAATTGGCTCAACTTGTACAAGTTAGTAAGGTCCAAAACTGCTAATAAGTGCTCACAGCACAAGCTAAAACGATTGTATCAAGAGAGAAAGGGGCTGTTAGCAAGAAATCCAGATTGAAGACTACATTTATAACCTTTTATATGCTGAATTTAGATGTCATGAATCTCATGATGGTTCTGCAAATATTAACATTACTTTATTCATTTTCTCAGCAGGTGATGTTATGATGAGTTTATTCTTGAATGAACTGTATGGGTTCCAGATGGACAGCCATCGATGGTAGGTTTCTTTTCTCCTATGTATATGCATTGTGAACTTATTATGTTATATGTGTTATATGCATAACACTGTATCTTCTGTGTATGCTAATTGATAACTTAATCTGATTTCAAAGTCCTCCTGTTTCGAGGCCCAATCTCATTCTCATCTTGCATTCAGGTACCCATTGGAGCTGCGGAAGGAGAAATCGACTAAAGATAAGGTATTTCTGATAACATTCTTCGAGTAGTCAGGGTTTCCATTATATAATACTCCCTCCGTCCCAGGAAAAGAGATAGGTACTGTCTCTTTTCCTGGGAAGGTGGTAGTAATATATTAACTTTGGCCATCTCACCCACCCGAAGGGTCATATAGAAACTTTCTTGATTGATGCCATATAATAGTCGCATCCGTCTCTCCTCATAAAGACATTTGTCTTTTTATGCTTTAGCAACAAATTTCATTAGCTTGAGTTATTTCTGTTAAGCTGGATTAATCTGAACTAAAAGTATTGCTTAAGTTTTAATCATGCACTTACGCTTGTTCATGGTTAATGCTACATTAAGTGAGGTAGCTTAAAGATAGCATTAGGTGTCCTAGCCTAGTCAGTGTTTCAAAAACGTTTTGAAGCACGTATTGATGCGCGCTTTTTAGCGCTTCAATATAAAACACTTCAAAAATCCTCTTTAATACTAGGTCAAATATTTTAGAAAAAAAAAGGGCGTTAAAGCCCAATTCCTGCAGATCAGAGGAATAAAGGTGTAGAATAACAGAAGAAGAAGAAGAAGAAGAGAAAGACAAGGAGGAAAAAATTGTAGAATTGAAGATGAAACATTTGGAGTCTCTAAATAGTTGGCTTGTTGAGAGTTAATAATAGTGTTTAGTTTTTTTTTTTTATATTAAAACTAAAAAAGGAAACGCTGGGACTTGTTGTTGGGCTTTAAAGCCCATTTTTTTCTAAAATATTTGACATAGTATTAAAGCGGACGTTTAAAGCGTTTATATATTGAAGTGCGCATCAATATGCGCTTCAAAACGTTGTTTGAAACACTGTTGACAAAGACTATTTGCATCTTGTATAATCGATGTCCAAAAGTTTAGCCTTTTTTAACTGCCTCATATAAGAGGAAAAAAACCTTGTTGCCATCTTCTTGTACTATAAGCTTACCATATGCTGAATCAGAATTTAGTCTAGAATTATCATACTCCACAGCTTTGATTAACTACAAGAATGGTAGTGTAAAACAACTCATACACTTTCGAAATGGAATTCTGTAGTAATCTTAGTAAGGTAACTTTAAACACTAATGCAAGTACAGAAGGATATCATCACTGATAATTTTATGACATGGACTTCTACTTCTGTGTTCTTATGCTTATGATGACGGAAGAAACTTGCTTTTGTTCAAGAGGCTAGAAGAGAGTCCTTGTCGGGCAAGCGATATGTCCCTCCAACCTTTTCATCATGATTTGGAGAGACACCTCATAATAGACCAAGAACACCTCATGGTATCTAAGCTACCTTACCCCTCCTTGCTAGTTTTACTTGTGCATTCGATCAATTGGTGCTGTTCAACTAGTTATGACAATTATGGTTCTCCCAGTTTCTGACAATTATAGAGGGATAGTAGTATCACTAACAAATTTATGACATGGACTTCTACTTCTAGCTTCTCATGCTTAAGATGATGGAAGAAACCTGTATGCAAGAGGCTAAAAGAAAGTCCTATGCTGCCATATATCCTCCTTCTACCTTTCCACCATGAATTGTAGAGACACCTCATAGCAGACCAAGCACACCATAAACAACCTTAAATGCATGTTACTAAGCATTTGATCAATTGGTGTTGTTCAATTAGTTATGGTTCTCTAAGTCTATAAGTGTCTGTTCAATGATTCTACAGAAGAAGTTGGACCAACAATTAAGTGGTAGCTCTCTAGAGAAAGGAAAAGCAGATGAAAGCGTAGACAATGATGAACATGCCCCTGATTCTGGAAATGGCAATGATGAGATATCTAAAAATTTTACAAAGAAAATTTCTGTAAATGATGCCGTTGCTGATGTCTCCAAGGAAAAAGCTCAGGAACACTGTATTAGTGCTGACCCACAAACAAGCATTTCAGTGGAGGTTAGTTGCACTAACATTTTTCTGCCGAAAACATTTAGTTTCAACAAAGCTGATTTTTTGAACTATTTTTGTTCAGGTAGTGAAGCCTTGTGGGCGTATTAATTCCTGCATGGTAGTGGGAAGAGATACATTATATGTTTATGGGGGCATGATGGAAATCAAAGATCAAGAAATCACTCTTGATGATATGTACACTCTAAATCTCAGCAAACTTGATGAGTGGAAGTGCATTATACCGGTTTGTTATATTTTACTTTATGCTATTTTGGTGCTGTGCACTATTGTCATTTATATGCTGTTACTCAGATGGTAAAGTTTTCATGGTTTCAATTATATTCATGATTTCAATTATATTCATGATTTAAACCCTAAAATGTTGGATAGGTGTCAATTAACCCTCAAAACACCCATTATTTCATGTTAACATTACAAGTAAACTATGTTATTTTTGTGACCAACAAATCCATATTTTACTCGAAATAAGTACCAAAGGCTGAGGTGACCCATTTATATAATTCCAGGCAACAGAGTCTGAATGGATGGAAGTTTCAGACGATGAAGACGAGGATGAGGATGAAGAAGATTCTGACGATGAGGAAGCAAATAGTGTGAGCGACAGTGACGAGACAGATGAGGATGGTGATGTTGAGGTAATTTTATCAACTGAAAATTCTGTTTGTCCTAAGTTGGTGTTTCCAATACTTTTTTCCTTCAGGGTCCATGGCCTACTGTCTGTTTATTTTACTTTTCCTCAAATCTTTGCATGTTCAACGTCAAGATGAATGATGGTGGAAAAGCACATGAAACAGAAGAAGCTGTTGCTATATTGAGGGGAGAGAAAAAGAAACTTCGCCGAAAGGAGAAGCGTGCCAGAATAGACCAAATCAGAGCAAACCTTGGTCTTTCAGATTCACAAAGGACTCCTGTGGTAGGTTCTCTTGACCAATTTATATATTGTTCCAAACCACCATGAAATCCATATTTACATTTGGTCCAGACTTCAAAGCTTATTGGAAAGTCATATTTAGTTTCTTGTCTCTGTGTTCACTCCATTTGCTAACCATTTATTTTGTACATATATGTGAAGCCTGGAGAATCTTTGAGGGATTTTTATAAACGAACAAATATGTACTGGCAAATGGCTGCTCATGAACACACTCAACATACCGGAAAGGTCAGGCTTTAAATATTTTTAATACCTTAAAATGTGCATGCTTGGTATCTTAGTATTGACTTTGCATGCTGGAACTGTAGGAGCTCCGTAAAGATGGTTTTGACCTTGCTGAATCACGGTACAAGGAGCTGAAGCCAATTCTCGATGAGGTAACCTTTTACTTCTATTTTCAATGGAATCAAAGTCTGTCGGTACATTTACCCTCATGGTTTTAAATGTTAATGCGTAATTTTAGACCGCAAACTTTAATCTCAACATCTTGTGTAACTGTTTATTGAGGCCATTCTTTAGCTACGGGCCTCAGTATTAAACGTATACTCATTATTAATCTGTTATGTACACGATAAAGGAAAAATGTAGAAACCATTCCGTCTCTGCAGCGTTTTCTTTTTAAACAATGATCTTGTTGGTTCTATATATCACTTTTTAATGTTACCCGTTTTCTTTCGTGTCCATTCAGTTGGCGATATTAGAAGCAGAACAAAAGGCTGAAGAGGCAGAAGGAGCCGAGACTAGTTCAGGAAAGAGAAACAACAACAAGAAGAAGAACAAAGCACCACAAAGGTAGTGCAATTATCACCATATGCATGTACTGGCCAGAATATGTTTTCAGTTTTATTTAAAATATTTCCATGTTGCAAGTTTTATATTATATGTATTTGCACAGACAAAACCAAAACCAGAGCCAAACTACACTTTTTTTGGCATGTTTGATGTTACCAAAGGTCTCTCTCTCTATCTAATTGTATTGTGTCTTTCATTATATAAAAATCCAATTCATTTGGGGTTCGGTGTCTGTAGCAAACATTAGCAAACATTACATATGGTAATAAAAAATTTGTAGCAGAAAATTTTAGGGCATTTTTAAAGAGAAGATTGTGATTTACATGTGCAAGTGTGTGATGAATCACGAGATATTAGGGTACACATGTGAACCAGCTCACCACCTTCACAGACTTTTGCTTTAGGTGGGGTAACATGACATGAGCACCTGAGGTTCATGTGAAATGTAAATATATATAGTTTTAAGGTGTGTTTGGTTTTGCTGATTAGGTAGTGTAAAATCTGACTGGGGTTCAAGTCGGATGTTAGACTGTCTACTGTACCATTCAAAATACTATGTCTGAACCAGATCTTATACAGATTTGAGTCAGCTGTAATGTACGACTCTGCAGGCAACAAGTTGGTTAAAAATGCACCTGACTCGTCTAACTCGTGAATCCACCTGACTTATCAGTACTGTTATACTGTATGCGCCCTTGTGGTCAGATTCAGCTGAGCTAGACTGGAATGAGTCGGGTCTACAGAAAACAAACACTACCTTGTATTACTGGTATTAGCAAATGTACTTACGTTTGTTCATGGGTTTGACACTTTGACTTCATTTGGAGAAGATCTTGATTGTTAGGCATTTTACTTTAATTGGTTTATTTGTGTACTATATGAGATTTCTTGGATACTATTTGCCTACAAATAATTGAATCCTTGAAAAATTATAGTATAAAATTGGTTTTGGTCATCTTCAATTGTTGGTGGCCCATCAATCTAATCAGCTTAAAAACAAAACAACCATGGAGAAGCATATATCTCTAGAAGGCAAGAATGGGATGTGGAGGTGTTGGTGTTGGTGTTAGGAACCCACTTGGAAAAATCACACCTCCCAATCTCGCTTTTAAAAGGGATTTTGGATCTGAATCCTCTAGTATTGAATCTTATAATTTACAGCTATAGGACAAGAAAATCACGTACTAGTTAGTCCCTCTCATATCAATGGCCCCATTAGCCTATCACTGTGCCAAATCGACCACTAAATTTGGCGAGCAACTTAGCTTCTGGTTACCTTGCTAAATCTCAACATTGCCATCTGATTTCTTAAATTGAAATCACTATTTTTTTTATAGCTTGTGAGATGGTTTCTTCTACTTAACAGGCCATCTAGTTGAGAAAGGGCCATCGTTTTGGAAATTATGATTGTTTCCTGCATGTCACCTACTATGGATGGTAGTTGAGATGGAAGTACTGTTGGACTCATGGTAACACATGATTATATTAAGTACATGTGGTTTTGATTATCAAGTGCTAACTAAAAAAACTACACCATCTTTTGCTAATCCCTTTTCTTTTCCATGACAGCTTCTCCTATTAGACCCTTAGGCTAGGTCTTATGGTACAACTTCATGGTACAACTTCAAGATTTAACTTGAAAAAGCATTGCCTGTTCCCTTGATTCAAGTTGTGGTTCGTAAAGTCAAATCTAGTTTTCAGCGCCGAATCATTTAGCATAATAAAATTACTCTGTTGGGTCCAATAAAAAAAATCTAAACCATTAGATTAATGGTTGCGCGAACCATTGGACGTAAAAAAGTTACATTCAAACAAAATTATAAAACTTAATTATAACGTGTCAAGCAACTTAGAAGTTGAAGTTGCTCACCGTAAGACTTATCCTCAGTAGCTTCGTCCATCGTGTTTAATATAATTGACTTTTGGAAAGGAGATCATCAATACAAATTTGCAACAAAAAGTATTAGGGCATGTCATTATGGTAAAGTTGCAGCAACTAGTGGGTGGTTCATTTGCTTCCATACCTCCCTTTTTAAGTTGCAACAACCAATTTTGCTTTCTCGTTGAGGCTTGATTGGCTTCTAATGAATCTCTCTCAATGATCTAATGGACCCACTTCTACCAATCAAGATAGGGATACAATTGTAAATTTTCTATTATATATTTACAATTTTATCCCCTATTATTAAACTACTAAATAATAACCGTTGATTATAGCTCGACTAGTCCGACTTATTAATCTTAGATAAAAAATTCTTTAAGAAACCGACCACACACAAACTCCGCTTAAAAATGGCGGAGGTGTTTCTCTTTTCACCACTCCGTCCGATATGAATCCTAGATCCAGAGAGTAGAAAATCTTTTTGGTCAACAATGGTCCTGATTGAATAGTTTTGAACTAGTATTCTTATAATATGTCGAGTTGAATGGTGAATAGAGTGATGAAAAAAAGAAAGAAATATCATTTATGTGAAACGACTCCTACTAGCTTTTGGGGGCTGAACCAGTTTCTAAGAAGTTTTTTTATGTTACTTTAGAATTGCTGATCTTATAACATCTTCAATGGTATATAGATATTTATCCTATGTGGAGACCTAAAAAAATATATCTAATGATATAAAATAAAATAAAAATAAAAATTGTGTTTTGATAAGAATCTCCGGTGATAGTTATATTTGTATCCATTTTGATATACTTGTCATTTATTTGCAGAAAACTTGACTCACAGAAATTAAAACAAAAACAAGTAAATGATATGGGTATGGATAAGAGTTTATAAATACCCATACTCTTCTTCAAATTCAATTTCCATATCGGATTATTTTTTAATTATTCAACAACAACCGGAGAGGTCTTTTTTTGTTGAGAATTTTTAAAATACTAGATGACATCAATATTTTTAGAAACCTATAAAATACTCTTAGGTTCCCTAAATTACCGAGTAACAAAGATATTAATTTTTTATTTTATTTAAAAATAGTTAACCACATATGACACTTTTTTGCCGATCAAAAAAGAAAAAGTACTTGGGACAATTTTTTTTTTAGAAATCATACATGTCATTGGAGGTAATATCGAAATATGTATCATGATTCATTTCTCAAAATATGTCACCCGATCCAAATGTACATGGGACAAAACATCGGTCATATGTCAGAAATTTAGCATTAAACTGAAACTATGTTTGATGACCTGATATCTATATTGTAACTCAAAAGTTGTTATTGTGATGGCAGGTCTGTTTAGAGTTCTAAAAACCTGCACCGTAACCCAAAACCTTCCATTTGTGATCCTAGAGTTGTCGCACAAGCTAAAACCATCCCCACAATCCAAAATTGCTTGATGATACATAAACTATCTCAAGATCTAAATTTTAATGTATTACCCGTGATTAGCATTATCGTTATTATAACCCACAATCATTTAAGTGATCCCAAGTTCGCAATTATAACCTTAAGTATACCTGTTTTAAAAAAAAATTCCAGGTAACCCAAAATCAAGGTTATATGAATATGGATATATGACACGGATACGACACAACACGATTAATGAGACACATCAAATTCCAAAAAATAGAATACACAAACACATCAAATAGATATTTTTTAATTTGAAATACTAATAATTATAGTGCATTTACTGAACATTACACTACCGTTAATAATAGTAACAAGTTCTAGAAATCGTAATAGATTCGAGGAACAATAACTCTGAGGATGAGTGAAAAAGGTAACCATTCGATTTAATATTTATATACATGTTATCCTAATTAGGTTAAAAAAGACTTATATTTGTTGTTAAGTACTGCTTGGTTAAACCCACTAAGCATTGGTATGTCAAAGTTTGGTTGTCAAGTTTAGTTCCAAAACTTGGTCGCCTAAATTGCTTACTAAAGTCAAGTCATAGTCATTAACCTCAATCTGAAGGATGATGTCTTCGTGTGTCTTCAATACGTCTTCAGGTCTTCAATGAGTAACTAGAGATTGTACAAACATTTATATGTTCTAAGTCTAACATAACAATTCCATAAAGCTCTTACAGTCGTATTCATTAAAAATATAACATGTGAAGTTTGTTTACATGACTTTAGTAGTTTAGATGACTTGATCATTATTATGATCTAACTATCAACAGGGGATATGCACTAGTTGTTTCTACAACTTATTGTATTGAATTATCTAGTATAGTTTGCTATAGTTTCGTGATTTCCACATAACACTAAATATGACGTTGTCATCAGTTAGTGTTGAACTTTACTGAAAACTAGATATGTGTATTTAGTGGTGAATCCGAACTTTGAACTCATGTTAGAAAAGCTTTTCTTGGACATGGTTTAACGTTTATTTAGATAAGAATTAAAATTTTAAGTCTAATAGGATCCACGATCGATCTTAACTTGCATATTTTCTAAATATTGTTTTTCATTCTTATTTCTTAAGATTTCGATATATGTGCAAGTTGTATGAAAGTTCTATGTCAGGAAATATTGAACACATATTTAAATCTAATACATTATTGTTCATATTTATTCCTTTGATACTCAAGGCTAGATCTTAGTAACATTATTGAGGTATACTTTCTAACTATCTTAGTATCGACAATTGACATGCTTGGTCTTTCCCAGAAGATTGCACATAACTAGTTAACTAATTTAGCAAAGTACATGGATTTTCAACTAGCTAATATTGGTTATCGACATACTAGTAAAATATCTCAAGTATAAATGTTTGGAAAATATTGTCTATTATATTTTGGAAACAATATTTTGTATTTATTACAAAATGAGTTATACATATTAATAAAATCATATAATATCAAGATCTTTGCTAAAATCAGAAGTATTAGTATCCAAACAGAATACATATGCACCCAAAACATAAGAAATCCCTTTAGTAATTTTAAAATCTTTGCCACGATCAAATAACACTCGACTATACTCAGAGAGAAGAGCAAAACAATCCTTACCCATTAGTTTGTTGTGACAACTGACGAACTCCGTCAAGGTTTGGAGTTTCCCACAACTAGCCTCATTCCTCATAATTTCTTAAGGTTGAAAATTCACCACATCAGACAAATCTTTCTCTTCATCGAAGAAAAACAAAGGAATCAACTCCTCTGGAGAATCATCTTCTTCTTCATCGACGACAGGAGGAATTGATTTTGATACATCATTTGTTGAGTCATCTTTTTTTTCATTGATATCAGGAACTGATGTAGTACCCTTAATGAAAATGATCAATCTCAACTTCTTTGTTGCCTTGTCCATGAGCTTTGAAAACTTTTGAAGATTGTAGTCTTGTGTGAGAGAGTTAATCTCTTCCCAATAAAACCGATATAACCCCGTAAATTTGTCTAATCCCTTTCTTGCTTTGCCTTCCTCCTTCATAGCTTTCAACTGTAGTGGTGCAGCTGCAAGCTCCACTCTAGCTGAACTACCAGGAATCAGAACTGATCTGGTACCAATTATCATGTACCTGATTGTACAATGACAAGATTGGATCGAGACTTAAGGGGTGACCTCTTGATTCTCATGAATCAAGCCTATCATGTTCAATAAAGAACGAATCCTAATCGTTTTTTATACTAAGTAGAAACTTTTTATTAGAAAATAGATGATCCAAATACATGAGATTTGTCCTCTAATACCCTTTCAAATATAAAGGTAGGAGAATGCTGCCACCAATATTTAGTTGCCATGTACTTTTCTAGCATGTTTTGCTAATCGTTACACGATTGTGTTTGATCAATAATTGAATAAGCTTTAGTATTACAGACTCTTTAGCTTTTATAGCTAGATATCCCAACCCTACACAACGACTACTATACTAGCAGGTGGCTAAATCAAACCGAATATTATAATTGATAATAACCCTACTATTAAGCTAAATACCACTATATATAACTAATGTTAAATACTGACACTGGCACGATAAAAGCACTCATCTCCTGTAACTGCTATATAATATTTACTTGAGAAATTTTGTGTTTGGGTCGTAGGTTTTGGTATGGTAGAGTGTTTGGGTCGTAAATTTGTCCAATGATGTGTTTGGGTCGTAAGACCGTCAGTCAACACGGTCAAACTAACCGACCGTTAGTCCAAAAAATTACAAGTTTGCCATTCCGTCAAAGTACCCATTAACAGCCGTTTTTTGTCAAAAATTCGGCAAACATTCGGCAAAGATTCGCTGTATCATTTTGCGTCCAAAAAATCGCCGTTTTTTCGAGCCGATTTTTTCAATTAATCGCCGATTAATTCAAAAAATCTCTGTTGCCTTTTGTTATTACGGGTTTTTTGGTTTTTTTGGGTTTTTTAGAAGTTGCTTCTTCCTTTGCTTATTCCTCCCTGCAAAAAAAAAAGAAAAACAAGAAAAAGCAACGATCAATCAAGGGTTTGTGGGTATTAATCGATTATCAACACTAAGATTAAGCCAATGATGAACAAAAGTGTATCTAGGTAAGTAATTTTGATAATTTTATGTTTGGTTTTTAGGGTTTTAACAATGGGTAGTAGAGTTTTTAAATCTATACTTTGATCTTGCTTCTATGATTGTGATTGATTTGTGATTTGAATGAAATCATTTG
>JAJJMC010012636.1:1827753-1853729 GCA_023531435.1 Papaver californicum
TTGCTTCTATGATTGTGATTGATTTGTGATTTGAATGAAATCATTTGTTTGGGGAAGAGGAAGAGGTACTCATAGTGCTACTGCATCTCAATCATCTCAGGCATCTACAATCACACAACAGCCTACTACATCAACAAGGCCTGCTTCCCTTTTGGGGCACAATCAAGACCAGCCACAGCTAAAGAAAACCAACAATTCTACTTTTGGGGTTAAATGGTATTAGTTTTTAACTTTGTTTTTTGTCTTGTCAAACCAAATACTCTACTCTACAATTGTATAACTTGTTTAAATCCTTAAAAATCTTATTTTGTTGTGATGCCAATTTGTTTTTTGTTAAGTTTTCTTGTTATGGTGGTGAATGCAATGGTAAATATTTAACACAAATTTGTTAAAAAAAAAAAAAAAAAAAAAAAAAAAAAAAAACGTAATAAGCAAATGATGCAGAGAATTTTGACGTTTTTTTGACGAATTTTTGACGTTTTTTTCGCCGATTTTTTGAACAAAAAAACTGATACAAAGAATCTTTGCCGAATGTTTGCCGAATGTTTGCCGAATTTTTGACGAAAAACGGCTGTTAATGGGTACTTTGACGGAATGGCAAACTTGTAATTTTTTGGACTAACGGTCGGTTAGTTTGACCGTGTTGACTGACGGTCTTACGACCCAAACACATCATTGGACAAATTTACGACCCAAACACTCTACCATACCAAAACCTACGACCCAAACACAAAATTTCTCTATTTACTTATTCAGTGTATCTAGCAGTGAATATTGATTTGTTTTATATAAATTTGGTAACTCATATGACAGCCCTAGAAATAAAAGCTATCACTAGAAAAGGCTCTATCAACCTCTAATTTTTTTTTGTTTTTTTTTTATTGCAAAGAAAACAATAATATTACTTGGATAGCTAAAATAACAATGTCTTGAAAAATGGCAGAAGTAACAAAGGCTGGTGCCTCTTCTATCAACCTGTTACCTGTAATCAAAAGAATGCTAAGCCTAATCCGGTATTGTGATACCAAGAACCAATATCTCTCCCAAAACTTAAGAGCATATTTATTACAAAACAACCGTCAGCAAGAACAAAATCATCGAGACCAGAACGCTCGTTTGCCGGTTAAACGTGATATTTGCCTTGAACCCAATATGTCAAAAATAATAAACAGTGTTCTTTTTCAAATTCAAAATTAAATTTCTAAACTAATCATCCATTTGATTATTTTGATTCCATCTATAGATTGATTTTTTAAGATATATATTTGAATAATTGAATGTCTTTTTATAGATAAATATTAAACAATTAGTATTAGTAGTAAATATTAATAGACGTTATAAATGAGTAAAGTAACCCCACAATGTATATTAATTTACCAGAGTAACCAGACCAAACACCACAAAAAAACTATAAAAAACACCTTTTATTCAAAAATAATTACAAAAATAACCCCACCACTCTCTTAAAAGAACAAAAGCTCACTTATTCTTACTTCAGTTTTCTTGCACACCAAAATTAAACAAAGCATTTCCTTTTATGTAATCTCTTGTGTAACCCTAGAAAAAAAGAACAAGAAAAAAAACAGATTTTGTTTTCTCACATGGACCCCAACATCTGAAGAATTTCAAATTTTAAATTCCATGTTTTCTGGGGATCTCAACTTTCACACAGAGAAGTAGAAGTAGAACAGTAGCAGAAGAAGAAGAAGTGAAGAATTATTGGTGTTCTCACCATGGGTGATTCAGCTTGTATCATGCAAACATTCTCTTCTGAAACTCACCATGATACTAAAGAGGTTTGTGCAAAAACAATTCTGCTTTAAACTTTTTGTTTTTGCTTACGGGGTTTTGATTTTTTGATGAAATGTGGAGTGGATTCTTTGTTTTGCTTGATTTAGGGTTACTTTTCTTGCAATTTCTTCCATGGGATTTTCAAATTATAATCTTTTCTTTGTCCAAGTTTCAAACTTTTCTTGATTACTTATAAAAAAATTGTACTAGGGTTTCATGTGATTTTTGAAATCTGATGGTTGTTCTTCCGTGTTCTGGAGTTGTATGCTTTTGTGTTTCTTAGAAAAAATTGAGAATTTTGACTTTGGATATGATGATTTTGTGTTACAGGGGAACCCAATGCGTGCTCTCGGAGAATCAGTCTCGTTTGGAAGATATATGACGGAGCCTCTAGATTGGGAGAGATGGTCTTCTTTTAACAATAATAGGCACTTAGAGGAAGTTGAGAAGTATTCTAGACCGGGGTCTGTTGCTCAAAAGAAAGCTTATTTTGAAGCACATTACAAGGCAATTGCTGAAAGGAAGGCTGCTGCAGCAGCAGCAGCTGCGGCGGAGGCGGCATCCTTGGCTGCCAATAAAGATGTCCTTGAACCGGAAGAACAAAGCATTGGGATGAGTACTGGTGGTGATATGGATCCGGAGCTAGATGAATTGTGTAATGATGTGGTTGTTGATGAAGGAGAGGTGTTCAATGCTGATGTTGGGTGTGATGTTGATGCTAATGTATGTAACTCTAATTACGAAAATTGTAGCTTCAAAACATCGAAGGGTGAAGAAGTGGAACCTGTAATTAAAGAGGAGATTCTTGTGGAGGATTGTAAGCCGATTGAGTCACCAAACCAGCATGAAGATGTGAATACTAAGAGGAATGATATTGCAGTAGAGATTTGTATAGTGAAGCATATTGATAAGTCACCATTAGAGGTGTAATAGTTCTTTTCTTTCTTGCTCTTCATGTTAAGATTTTTTGTTATTATACTCGCTTATTGTTTTTTTTTTGGAATTCCAGGAAAGTATCCCTGCCATACAGGAGCTTTCAAAGTCGGCAACCAATGGAAAACCAGCGGGTTCTCCATTTTCCAGCAACACATTGAAAAACCCATCCTCAGCTTCCAGACCCAACACTCCTGTTAACGCTCAGAGACCCAGCACTTCTGCCTACTCAAGGAGACCTAGCAATCCTGTTCTCCCTCAGAGACCAAGCTCTCCTGTTCTCCCTCAGAGACCAAGCTCTCATGTTCAACGTCCGAGACCAAGCACTCCTGTTCAGCGTCCGAGACCAGTGCAACATCTCAGACCAACTGCTCTTGTTCAACCTCGCAGACCTAGCACTCCTGTTCAATCTCGCAAACCAAGCATTCCCGTTCAACCTCTGAGACCAAGCACCCCTGTTCAATCTCGCAAACCAAGCATTCCAGTTCAACCCCTGAGACCAAGCACTCCTGTTCCACGCCCAAGACCAAGCACTCCTGTTCCACGCCCAAGACCAAGCAGTCCTGTTCAACCTCTGGCTCCTGTTCAACCTATGAGACCAAATGCTCCTGTTCAATCCCGCAGACCAAGCACTCCTGTTCAACCTCAAAGGGAAAACAATGCCACTCCAAACAATAAGAATTCTGCAAGAGATGCCATGCATAAAAAGATATCAACTCCAAAATCACTTCATATGTCAATCAATTTTACACCTTCCCCAAGTCGTGCTGGTGAAATCAGTAAACTGTCTTCACCCATTCTTTACAAGAATCGAGACTCCAGAGTTGATTCGATTCCGAATAACGCATCTAAGGACTGCTCGACTCCTCTCAGACCTCCATCTAGGGTGATTACGTCTCCCCTGTCACAAACTTGGTCTCTTTCTTTATGTTGTTGTGTAAGCAGGATATAGAAACAAAATGCACACTGAAATAATTTTGTTTTTGAGCTGCAGGCCTCTGCGAGTGTGAATGGGGTTCCGAAACCTTGTCCAGTAACACCTCAATCTGGGAGTAGGTAATTATCATCTATGGCTAGCATCAAGACTTTGGCTTTAAACATTTTAATCACATCCAGATATGTATGTTCCACTTTTAGTTTTTGCATAGCTGGGGCAACTATAAGTTCCTTTGAGGAAGTTACTTTGAGATTTGTTTGCTTTAGTCTATTTTTGTTTTGCAGTGATGGTTGTGCAATTAGGACTGCAACGTTGTTATAGTTTGTATTTTTCCCATCTCTGATAAGTTAGAATGAAACAACTGATCTAAGTACGTGAATATCATCACAGGCCCCATATGCCACCCCTTGGAAACACAGCTCCAGCAAGCAGAAAATTGGATGTGAATTGTCGATCCGTCTCTATTAAGTAAGAAGCTCCAAAACTTGCTAGTGACAATGCTGAAACCTTTTTCTGGTAAGTGATTATATTACGACACTAACATCACCCTTCATGGATTTCAGGTCTAAAGCACCACTTGGAAACAAAGCTCCTGCAAGCAGAAAACTGTATGTGAAATGCCAATCTCTCTCTATAGAGTAAGAAGCTTTTATACTTGCTGCCTGGCAAGATTGTGACTGTATCTTTTTAATTCTTGCTGTGTATGTTTCTGACCAAGTGTCAAGGCTGGGACGTATTTCATCATTTGTGAATTACAGGTCTAAAACACCCATAGCCCCTGCAAGCACCAAAATGGATGTGAAATGTCAATCCCTTTGTATAGAGTAAGATGCTTTTCCATCTGCTCTTGGATATGGTTCTTGTCAGTGTTAGAGACAAATATAATATTCCCATTTGTCAGAAACTTCTTCGAGTTAATACTAATGTGAATAATAGTTAGCTAGTGATTTAGATTCCGGTGTAGAATAATCATAATTTGATTCCCTTTTCACCAAATAGGTGCGCAGGCAGGCAGACCACTTTAGCTTTCTGCTTAAATAAAATTGATTCCTTATCGATCCTCAGTGCATTTACACCTAAAAGACATCTCATGTCTACCATGGCAGGCAGACCACTTTAGCTTTCTGCCTAAATAAAATTGATTCCTTGTGTATCCTCCGTGCATTTACAGCTAAAAGAAATCTCATGTCTTTGATGGCAGGCATCCAAGTTCTTCAAGTTCTTCGAGTTCTTCCAGGAATAAAGCTTGGTCCCCTGTTGCCTCCTCTTCCTTCAACTTCAGGACTGATGAAAGAGCTGCAAAACGGAATGAGGCAAGTCTTGGCTTAGTTTTCACTTGGAGTTGTCTGCTAATGAGTAATATATGTACTTGTGCTGTTTGATCATTTTATGTTTTAATATTCTTACCTGTTTTACCATTGCTCTGCCAGTACTTTCAGAAGCTTGAAGAGAAATTCAATGCCAAGGAGGCACATAAAATGCAGCTTGACGCAAAGTCTAAGGTATTTATTCATTGTCTTGACTTTGATATATTAACATGGGTTGCCCAGATATTGTTATTTGGTAGAATCATTTCACTGTATAGATCTGCTGAATTTAACTATTTTTGACGTTTGGCCAGAAAATGGGTTAACAGGTAAAAAGGTTTCAACGTTTTACTTGTATTGACCAGGCTAAATATGTACCCATGAGTTTCATACTGCTTAACATTGAAAAATAAAATAAATTAGTTTCATTCTGTCCTAAATATCTCTACGATATGGTAGAACCTTAATACACAGTTATACACTCACGAGTGACTCGAAAAATATAGCCTTCAGCCAATTTCCTTTTTCCGCTCTGCAGGAAAAAGATGACAACGAAGTTAGAAAACTGCGGCAAAGCCTCAGTTTCAAGGCCAAACCTATGCCAAATTTTATTATGAGACAGGATCAGCAAAGAGTTCTCAGAACTTGGAATTTTGGTGCATAAGGATTTTTCAGAAAGGTGATCACGAGAAATTCAAAAATATAAAGACCATTGATTAGATTTGGTGTTTGCTGAAGACAAATCGAAGAATCAAGAGCCAATTCTATTAGTAGGAATAGCATTCATGTTCACAGAGACAATGTTACTTTGAGATTTGTGAAAAGTCTAAATTCCCTCTGTTAGATAACAAAGGATTGAAATCCTTACATGAACATTGGTGTCTGCTTGTTAAATAACATGTTCTAATATTAACTGAATCCTGTAATACCTCAGATAGCCAATTATGTTTTATAATCATCTGGTGGTGAATTAACTGAACACTCCCATTAATTATATCTATAAGGGTTTCCATAGTTATTTGCTCTGTTAGCAATCTTTTAAGACCAGTGTCAGACAGAAAAGTTTAAACCCATTAAAGGGTTAAGGCAGGAGATTCTTCGTCTCTTTTCCTGTTTCTTTCGGTGGCAGAGATCTGCCTAAATTATTCTCTAAAGCTAGCTTAGGGGGAAGTTTGAAAGGTTTTGAAGAGGAGGGGGAGAGCTTCTATTACGGATCTTTAGTTTGCTGAAGACATGGTAATCTTCCCTGATGCTGACATTAATCAAAGTTCCTTCATTGCTAATTATTTTGTTTCTTTCTAAAATACCAACGGGCTTGAAGTGGAAACTTGCTCCATGGAAGACAAATTTGTTTGTAAAGCTGGTAGGATTACATTGATCGAGAGTACTCTTCTATTCCATTACATTATGTCTCTTTTTACGCTTCAGGCACCTGTAGATTAAACTCATGGGAAAATTTTCTATGTGGTTCTAGATTAACCTTGCGAATTTGAGGGCGATTTTTTTAAATAAATCCTATGGATGTGGCTAAGGGGTGACCTAGGGGTATGTAAAAATACTAAAACACCCTTTCACTAATCAAATAATTATCAAAAAACCTTTCACTAATAAAAACTAAACCTAAACCTATTTCACTTCACTTCCTCTCAAACTACCGATTTTGAAATTTTGTTTTCTCTTCTTCTTCCATTTTTTCAAACTACCGATTGTGGCACAATCGAATTCATCTTCAACCGATTAATCGTAAACCAATTAATCGTCGTTACTACAATCTAAAGATGGTTCGACAAAAGTAAACAAATCGTCAACCTCCTAATACAAAGTGGCCGGATTTTGCCACAAGAATAAGAGATCGAGAGATTGTTGAAGAACAATACGAAGAATGCGAAGAGGTTGAGCTAGGAATGGAGACCGATTCCGACAATCAGCCTCTCGAGTACTTGATGGCTCCAATAAGGTAAGGGGTTTGCCATATTTTGTGTTTATATTGATTGAATCACATCAACTAGTCACTAGAATATCAAGGGTTTTATGTTAGATTGCACAATCGCTAGTTTTGTGGTTGAATTAAACTACCGATTGTGCTAGTGTTCTTCACTGCTCATGAAAATCATGCACAATCGGTAGTTATGTTTAGGTTATAAACTACCGATTGTATTACTGGATGCAAATGTAGTGATAATCAATAGTTTTGTATAGGGTTAAACTACCGATTGTGCAAGTTAGTGATCCTCAAAAACATTCTTCAAAATAGGTAGTTATATTTTGACATAAACTACCGATTGTATTACTGGATGCAAATGTAGTGATAATCGGTAGTTTCGTTTAGGGTTAAACTTCCGATTGTGCTAGTTAGTGATCCTCAAAAAACATCGATCACAATCGGTAGTTAGATTTAGACATAAACTACCGATTGTTTTACTCGATCCAATTTTAGTGATAATCGGTAGTTAAATTTTTTATGTAACTACCGATTGTACGCTTTCCATAAACTTTTGTGTTCCATTTTTTTTTGTTAACAATCGGTAGATAATGTAGGGCCCGAGCTATCGATTGTGCACAATCGGTAGTTACGTTATTTTTTTGACTACCGATTGTTAACAATATGTTGAGTTCAATGTACTTTGTCTACCGATTATGTACTGAAATATTGTTCTTTATCTTGTGTCAAAGAAGGGAAAGGCGTTCTAAGCTAGGCCACGATACAATTCTATCGGGGCCTCGTCGTGAAGGTGTTAAGAAGGTTACCGCTAGTGCACGACGACAAACGAGCACTAGGGGAATTGTTATAACCGAAGGAACTCAACCAAGCGTTCCAAGAAGTACAAACGAAGAAGAAGGAGGACTAAGTGCTCCACAAGATAGATAATTCGAAGAAGGTGGACCAAGTGGTACACAAGAAGAAGAAAATGCTCAAAGAAGCAAGCTAGGAAGAAAGGAGGACACAAGGTCCCCGACTCTTTGAAGATGAAGGGTCTACAACAAGGTCGAATCCCTGGCCTCCCAAGAGATGGAGGAGATCTATTGTTTGGGTACAAGGATTCTTGGGCCAAAGAAATCTACTCTGCTGAGGTAATAATTATAAACACCATTCTTAACATATTGTATTTTTATTCTTTTTATTCATAGAAGTGTTAACTTTTATTCTAATTGTTTTTTAATTCGTCGTGTATATTAGGACCATTCTAATGCGGTCCGTCTACTCAAACCTACGGCCGCACCAACAAAGATGAACGATTGGGCGTTGGAAGGTGAGTGTCAACGGTTCAAGGAAATTATACTGCAATCAGGGCTATCTACGGCCGCTGAAAATTCCATGTTACCTCACGACCGGGTGTCGATATCGGCATTCATGGAGAGGTATTATCCTGAGACCGATACTTTCCACATGCCGTGGGGAGAGATGGCCATCACACCTGATGATGTGCTGCAGTATCTAGCTCTCACCGACCATGGTACGGCGGTGAAGTTTGACTATGTGAAGCAGTTAAGCTGGGACCATCTTTATGTTTACACTCAGATGTGCTTTGGTTGGGACCGAGCGACCTACGATGAAGAGTTTAACCGGTGCGCTAAATAAAAAACCAGGCAATTCAGCATGATGGCACTGATGAATATGTTCAGAGGCACCAAGGCTAAGGAAGCGCTGGACCCAGAGTTTAGCGATGACGAGGTCAATGCTGCAGCCACAGCATATCTGCTCTGTGTTTTGGGATGTGTGATTTTCCCCAATGCTAGTGGCAACTGGGTGGACGCCAACCTTTTACAACTTTTGCATCCCCTACACAAAGTTCAAGACTATTCATGGGATACCGCATGTCTTGCGTTCTTAATGGAAGAGATGAGAAAGGCATCCCGGGAGCAGACTAGCCAAATAGACGGAAACATGAGCTTACTCCAAGTATTTTGGTAACTCCATTGATGGTTTGATTGTTATTTATTTTTTCCTCTTTTAAGAGTCAATTTTCTCATACTTGGTTTGATATGTACACTAGACATGGATCTATGATCACTTCACGTCCCTCGAGTTGGCCAGAGAGAACCCGGTTTTGAGAAAGACAACCCGAGGCAGAAAATACATCTTTTCGGGCAACCATTCAAGGATCAAGGAGCATGAGTTGATTACTTTGAGGAGGAAACTAGACTCCATGGCGTTCAAAGATGTATGCTTTGATCCTTACATGGAGACCTAGCTAATGGTCATATAGCGCGAAGGTCTGAGTTGGCGTTCTACTATGGACCTTTGTGGCATCCAACTGGATATGTAATGTACAATGCCACAAGGGTGATGCGTCAACTAGGTTTTGTCCAAGAACAACCTTGGAGTCGTTTCAGGGGCAGGTTCGAGCTGGACGTCGAGAATTGTGTTTGTGGTAAGGACTCGATCACAATTGTTTACTCTGGTAAACCATCAATTGAACACTGGGACAACATGATGCAATCTATGATCAACCAGGGGAGACCTGTCACCCGAGCTGATGAAGCAGATCCTGGCTATATGGTATGGTACCGGGAGCATTCTCATCTTCACGTGATCCGTGAAGATAAAGGAAAGAGCACCAGGGTGCCCGAATATAGGTGCATCATCAAAGACAAACCCTCGGGCTATGAAAGGCTGGTACATAATGTTATTTTCTTTTGATTTTAGTATTACGGGTCAATATTATAGATAATAATCGTTTGATTGTTATTGCCTAAAAACAGAAAAAAAAGGTTTTCATTTTTTTCGAACAAGATAGTTGGGTGCATCAATGCAGGAGTGCCTCCAACGAGTGAGCATAAAAACCTCATTGACAACATCGATAATGAAGACTATGCTATCAAGTTTGGAGAGAAATCTGCAAATCGGTCGAAGAGGCTAACATCAAAGCACAATAAAAGATCTCGTGGATCAACGAGTGCTGCTCCTGAAGCAAATGTCCCTGAAGCCAATGCCCCTGTTGCTCGTGCTCCTCGTACCAGAACCAAAAGAGTTAGAAATTAGATTGTGGTTGTTAACTTGATGGATATTGCTATAGTGTTTAACATTACTGGTTTTAATGTATAACATTTGAAAGGATTTTATGTTCTTTTTTTGAGTTATCAATTGATTTGCAATCGATTTATTTTTAACAAGTTATTTTCTTCAAATTTTACATTATAATCGGTAGTTAACGGGTTTGAACAAACTACCGATTGTGTATATTCAGCAACAATCGGTAGATAACAAACTACCGATTGTGTAAGCGTAATACAATCGGTAGTTAAATATCTACCGATTGCATTTACCCCAGGAACTGTCTGTTCCTGGCCACTTTTTGTATGATAATCGGTAGTTTAAGAATTTCTTAAACTACCGATTGTGGTTGTACAAAATGTTGAAAGTTTTTTAAAAAATTCGATTTCCAATTTGGGGCTACCTATTATAATTCTTAAACTACCTGGTTGTACAAAATGTTGAATTTTTTTTAAAAAATTCGATTTCCAATTTGGGGCTACCTATTATAATCGGTAGTTTAGGAATTTCTTAAACTACCGATTGTGGTTGTACAAAATGTTGAAATTTTTTAAAAAAATTTGATTTCCAATTTGGGGCTACCTATTATAATCAGTAGTTTAAGAATTTCTTAAACTACCGATTGTGTTTGTAGAAAATGTTCAAATTTTTTAAAATTTTCGATTTCCAATTTGGGGCTACCTATTATAATCGGTAGTTTAAGAATTTATTAAACTACCGATTGTGGTTGTAGAAAATGTTCAAATTTTTTAAAAAATTTCGAATTCCAATTTGTTGCTACTTATTATAATCGGTAGTTTAAGAATTTCTTAAACTACCGATTGTGGTTGTACAAAATGTTCATTTTTTTTTAAAAAAATTCGAATTCCAATTTGGGTCTACTTATCATAATCGGTAGTTTAAAAATTTCTTAAACTACCGATTGTGTTTGTAGAAAATGTTCAAATTTAAAAAAAAAATCGAATTTCCAATTTGGGGCTACTTATTATAATCGGTAGTTTAAGAATTTCTTAAACTACCGATTGTGGTTGTACAAAATGTTGAATTTTTGTTTTTTAAATTCGAATTCCAATTTGGGGCTACTTATCATAATCGATAGTTTAAGAATTTCTTAAACCACCGATTGTGTTTGTAGAAAATGTTCAAATTTTTTAAAAAAATCTGATTTCCAATTTGGGGCTACCTATTATAATCGGTAGTTTAAGAATTTCTTAAACTACCGATTGTGGTTGTAGAAAATGTTCAAATTTTTAAAAAAATTTCGATTTTCCAATTTGGAGCTACTTATTATGATCGGTAGTTTAAGAATTTCTTAAACTACCGATTGTGCTTGTATAAAATGTTCAAATTTTTAAAAAAATTTCGAATTCCATTTTTGTTACTTTGTTACCGTTCTGGTTTGTTACCGTTGATCAACGCCTATAATTTGTATTCTGATACACCTATAAATAAATGAATATATATCTCTCATTCCCATTTCAAATCCACAGATTTTACATTTCATAGAAAATTTATAATCTCTCGTTTCATAATTATGGCTTACGAAAATTTTAGGCTTAATGCAGAGAATTTTACCGTAGAAGAAGATTTATCCCTATGCCGAAACATAGTATTACATTATCCAGCAAGGGGTCATGAACGTCGGATGAATGGTTCAATGAGCATTGAATGGTTAGAACATATTCATGCTAACTTTTGTAATGAAACCGGTAAACCCAATAACCGGAACAGAGCATTCCTTTTTTGTGGATATATGGAAATAACAAGGGCAGTACTAGAATTTTCTACTTTAACCGCTAAGGTGAATGAAATAAGAATTAGGAATGAAACTAATGATGAAGTTGTTGCCAGATCTCTGGAGGAATGGAGAAGATGGAAAGGTTCAGATTTCAGGTACCAACCTCATTTCGAGATCCTAAGGGTGATGGAAGAATACAACCCTTTTGTGTTGATTATTCTCCGAAGATGTGAAGAACGTCGTCCCGGGCGTCATACGACCCGTTAAAGGTTTGATAATAAGTTTGTTTAAGGGTTTAAGTGTAATCTAATGATTTATTATATTTCATTTCCTTTAATGTTACGGGATGTATGCCTTTTCGATTCAATGAAATGATTTATTATCTTTTAAAAAAAAAAAAATTGAATTCCAATTTGGGACTACTTATTAGAAACGGTATTTTAAGAATTTCTTAAACTACCGATTAACATAATCGTGTACCCAAAACTTCCGATTGTTAATATTAGTTCGAACTTAGTGTACATATTTTCTGTACACTCTTGTTACACCAAGACTCAACGACTTTTTTGTTTGAAAAGAAGAGCCGTTAAGACTCTAATCTATATAAGGAGGGTGACATCTTCTCATTTATGCACCTCCAATACATTTTAACTCTCCAACTTCGAAGAAATAACTGTATAGATTAATGGCTCAACCTATTCTCAACTAAAACAACCACCTTTTCCATCTCTTTTCCTCTACCGATTCTTCTACTCCCTTTACTCTCATTCTCCATTGAAAATGTCTCCAAAATCTTTACCTAAACAATCAAAGAAGGGAAAGGAAAAGATGGTGATAGAGGAGTTCGAAACCATTGAAATCAATTCGTCAACCGATTCCGAGGCAGATATCTATGTTTTGGATCCTCGACTCTTTTTAAGAGAGAAAGACTTGTCAGGCATAAACCCATACTACAATGAATCTGGAGAGTACATAGGTCCACTTCAGGATGATCCTAAGGGGAACGAGGAGAAGAAGAAGAAGCGGGTTGAAACTAGGACCAAGTCGAGAGTAACAAGGAGTGGAAGAATTTCATGAGATCAATGGGATTGATCACTTTCAATTTCTATAATGTGTTTTCTTTCGTTTTTTTTGGATTTTTTTAGTTTTTTTGAACAAGTTTAATGAACAATTTGTAGTAAGTTTATTTGAACAAGTTTTTCTCCGGATGTTGAAATAGTATTAAGAAGTTAGATGTTAAGTAAAATCGGCATAATCGGTAGATAATAATGTTTCTAAACTACCGATTACATATAATCGGTAGTTATTAAATTCACTTGCTATCGATTATGGATAATCGATAGTTATTTATGTTCACTAACTACCGATTGTGGCAAGAAAACTTCTGGACAACAAAACCATTTTAATCGGTAGATAAAATTGATCTTTAAACTACCGATTACAAAGTTTAAAATTGTAAAGTTTAATTCATTATATGTTTACAATCAGTAGATATAAATTTTCAATGCCTACCGATTGTGAAAGATGAAGAGTTCAAAATTTTGGAAGTTATGAGAAATTCAATTTGGGGCGACACCTATAATCGGTAGTTTAAGTACTCTATTAAACTACCGACTGTACAATTGGTAGGAATAAAAATCACGAGCCTACGATTGTACAAAACTATAACTCGAAAAATCAATCTAAAACACTCTTGATTTCTATTCCAAAACTAACTCAAATAATTTTCTAACACTAACTATAACCAAATTAATTAACTAATTAATTAAAATTAACACTAATTAAGCAAGGGTAGATTATCCATTATATAAATTATATGGATAAGGGATGTATTGAGATTACTTCAAAATGACCTTATTTTGTTTTATTAGTCGCCCTAATTAGTTTTGGGTCGCCCTCAAATTCGCAAGGTAGATTAACCGATTGGATTTTCATGGAGCGCTTATTCTTGCATTGCCGATTTTCATAGATGATTTAGAATTCTCTCTTAAGAGTTTTTATGATTAAGTGGATGTTCTCAAATTCTTAACTTTCTGGCATGGCGGAAGAACAATCTCATGGGTAAGAACAAAGAGATTTGGAGTATATACCTTCCGTTGTTCGTTGGTCGATTTGGAAAGTATGAAACAGAGTCACTTCAAGAAGCAGAGCCAGGAATGGTACTGATTTATGTAATCAAGTCCACCATCATGGTATGGTGTTCCAGTTTAGAAACTTCAAAAATGTTCCAATTGATCTTATTATCTTCAGCTGGGACACTATAAAAGTTTTTTTTTAATATGTTAATTTTTTCTCTTAAAAAAATAGTATTATCGGATGCTATTTGTGTTTGTTGGCGGTGGGTTATAACTCCAAAGGTGCCACTATCTATATGTAAAAAATCCATCAAAATAAAAATAACACAAAAACCCTAATTAACATAATATGTCTAAATTAACCTTTTAGTTTAAATCATCCCAACAAAAACAAAAAACAACCCCATCTTCATCCCCAATTTTAAATCTTTTCTCACCACCAACACTACCAGCCAGCAAAACCACCACCAACCAGCGCCACCACACCAGCACCACTACCAGTACCACCTCCACCATCAAACCACCACTACCAACTACCGGCACCATCATCGCCGCTACCACCACCACCACCACCAACATTATCTCCACTGTCAATACCAAAACTACTCCACTACCACCAACCAGCATCACCAATACCACCAACAACCAACACCACTGCCACCACCAACACCAGCATTGTCCCACCACCACCAACCAACAAACACCACCACCGACCAACACTATCATCAACACCACCACCACAAACCAGCAACACCACCATCAAAAACTTACCATTGGTTTCAACGATAAAAATTAGGCAGAAAAATGATGAAACCAAATTTGGTTTCAACATAAAATTGTCATTTCACCAACACAACTTCAACGAATAAACCAAATGCACCAAACTAAATAAACTAGGAAAAAAATAGTTACAAATTTGGTTTCAAACTATTGTTTCACCACTAAAACTTTGGTTTCACGATAAAAAATATGCAAAAATTAGATGAAATCAAATTCAACAAACCAACAGAAACATTGGTTTCAACGTTGTTTAGTTTTTGTAAAATTTGATGAAACCAAATTTGGTTTTATCATTTTTATGACATTTCACCAACACAAACATTGGTTTTAACGTAATTTTGTTTTTATAAAATTTGATGAAACTTTGGTTTCATCATTTTTCTGACATTTCACCAACACAAACGTTAACTTCGACAATGATGATGTATCATTATTTTTTGATGATGATTTTCGACGATGATGATCTGGAGGTGTTGGTGGTGTTTGTAGAGGATAGAAGGAAGAGGAGGAGGTACTGTTGGTGGCGGATCTGGACATGTAGTGGTGGGAGAGAAAAGATAAGGAGGAGGAAGCGATGGGGGAGGAGGAGGTGTTGTTGATGTAAAATCAGAGATAGAAAGAGAAAGATGTGTTGGTGGTGTTGGTGGAGGAGAAGGAGGTGATGTTAGTGGCAGATATGGGTAGCGGAGGTACTGTTGGTGAACATAAAAGTAAAATAAAAAGAGAAGAAGGTGTTGGTGGAGGAGACAGAGGTGTTGTTGGTTTCAATCTGTCTTTTCTCACTGGTTTGATGGCGGCGGAGATACTATTGCTGGAGGTGATGGTGGTAGGGAGAGGAGGCGTAAGAAAGAAGAAAGAAGAAGAAGAAGAACCAGATGACTGGGAGGAAAGGGTAGAAGTGGTATTTTAAAAAGTAATAAAAAATAAATTTAAACATTATAAATGCAAATTGGGTTGTTGTTTTATTTTTACTTTCAATGGTTTTTACTTACAAATAATAATATGGCAGGAGTTTTTGTACACCAAGTTTGTTCACCTTAGTGTTGTACTACTTGTTATGTTTGTGTTGTGGTTTCGTTATTTTTTTTTACTCATTTTTTAATAATAATAAAAAATTTCATTCAAGCATAAAACGGATACATGAAAATGTTATCTTTAACAATTCCATCCAAGATTTTACATTTCAGGATAACTATATGCGAGGATCATTAAACACAAAAGACTTTTTTTTTACTTGACACCATTTTGCTAACTTGTCTGTTTCATCACTATAGTCCATATATACATACTTTATATCTTCATTGTTGAAAGTGTTCAAAATGATGACACATCTGCTAATATAGTCCTCGTTCTCCAGTCACATCTAGATGATATGTTGTTCATAAAAGATACTATTTCTTTACAATCTGCTTTGATTTTGATGTCTTGAGTCTAATTATGTTCCCTAGTCAGCTGCCTTCCTTATGGCTAAGGCTTCTGCTACTGCTGCACTTGTGGTAAAACTCGAAGCAAAAGTAGTAACATTTATTTTGTTATTTTTCCAATGAATAATTCCAATCCCATAAGTTCCATCAACTTCTTCAAAAGATGCATCTATATAAAAGGTATCTTTATCTTGGTCCTTAAACACACCTATTTGAGTTTAACATTCTTACATCCCAAATGTTGTTTAGACACATTTAAAATAGAATGAATCTCCCAATATTTTCTACATTTTTGAATTAGGTTAACACACTCTACTGGATCTGTTTTTTTATTGAAACATACAGAGTTTCTATAATTCCAGATGTTTCAACAGATTATGCTAAAAGTTTCCTTTCAATCTCTGAAAGGATGTGAAAACGAGGATTTTATCCAACCTAGCAAATCATTATTAAAGGTGGGAATCGGGATACCTAGTCCAAACCACACAACCCTAGTAAAATTGCAAAAAATAAAGAGATGAACAGAAGTTTCCATATAACAAGCATAACAAACAACATGGATCAACATATTTGAGAATATCATGCATTTTAGCTTTTAGAGGTGAAACATCCGCAACCATTTCCCAAACAAAAAGGTTGGTTATGGGTAAAACTTTCAAATGTCAAAGATTAAGGCAAAACTTATCTGAATTATTAAAATTTTCATTTTCTAGGATTTTGTAGGCAGATCTGGTAGAAAATCCCCCATTTTTATTCCCTATCCATCTCATACTGTCCTGATTGTTTCCATTAACATATATAAATTTAATTCTATTAGCAGTTTCTACCGAAAGATAGAATCAATCAGATGAATATTCCATCTACCATTTTCATTCAGAATATCATAGACGTAAGTAATGTCATCATGATGCCAATCTTGTAAAGGACCAATACTAGGAATCCAATTATAACTAGAAATATGATATTAGTACCATTACCAACCTCCCAAATGCTATTATTTTTAACAAATACTAAACCTTTCCTAATACTAGTCCAAATCCAAGAGACATTATACCTCCCATTTTTATGAAAAGGGTGAGTCTGATGGAAATATTTACCCTCAAGAATTCCAAAGATTTAGATTGTTCAAAAGTATCCAAAAGCCTGTCTCGAGATAAGGGACAAATTAATTTTATGAGGGTTTACAATCCCTAAACACAAAATATTTTAGGAGTGCAAATTTTGCTCAATGTTTTAGAATAATAAGATTTTCTATTTTTATTCGAACAAAAATCCTGTTGGATTATATACAAGTGACCATTCAAAATAATAACTGGAAATTCAAAACACTGCATTTGGTAGCAATGGAAGGCAGATAAAATTGAATTGATAAGAATGGTTCGATCTGCTTGAGATAAAAGTTTATCCTTCCAACTATGTAAAGTTTTATAAGATTTTTCAAGCAGCGGTTCAAAGTTCAGAGCTCTTTGCCTAATAAAAAATAGAGGTGTTCCTAGATATCTCTCATCCTTAGACATTCTTTGAACTCTTAACATTCTAGCTATAGTTTTCATGTGTTTAATATGAATAATTTTTACTGAAAAAACTCATGACTTATTGGAATTTATGTTTTTCCCAGAATATTTACTAAAAGTCTCAAAAAATTTCATTAGATTTCTAACTTCTGCCAAATCCGCTATACAGAAAATAAAGCAGTCGTCTGCAAAAAGTAAGTGAAAAATAGAAGGCGGTTCTTGTTTATTTTAACCCCAAAGTTCCTTTTGTTTTGTTCCGCATAAAAGAGAAGTCTTAATAAACCTTTTAAAACTGTTATAAACAAATATGGAGATAAAGGGTCTTCTTGACAGAGACCCCTCGAGGGTCTGAAAGGCAAACCTAGTACTCCATTTAACAAAACTGTGGATTTCACTGTCTAAATACATTTATAGAATACATTTGCACCATTTCTGACTAAAACCAAACTTTTTGAACATATATAAAACAAAATTCCATTCCATTTTGTAAAGTTTTGGACAAATATAATTTTAGGGCAAAATAACCAGTTTTAGATTTACTAGAGTTAATAGTATGTAACGTTTCATGCGCAATCACAATGTTGTCCAAAATTTGTCTTTTTAGGATAAAAGCTGGTTGGTTTGGTGAATTTTTTCTTTTCCAGAACTGTTTTTACCTAGAGGCCAAAATTTTAGAAACCAGTTTGTATAGTGCATTGCTAAGACTTATTGGCATAAAACAGGAGTAACTGGATTTTTAATTTTTGGAATCAAGGAAATGAAATTATCATTTAAGATTTTAGGGAGTTTTTCAGATTTAAAAAAGTTCTGTACCAATCTAACTACATTTGATTCAATAAGATTCCAATGGGTTTGAAAAAACCCCAGAGGATAACCATTAGGGCCTGTGGAATCCCAAGAGTTCATACTAAACAATTAATTTCTTTCTTGTCCAAAAGCCTAATCAAGTCCTCATTTTCAGTTTCAGAAATTATATTAAGAATAGTATTATCAAAAAGATTATCAGTCGAATATGTTCAAGAAATGTTTTTTCAACAAGTTGTCTAGCTGATCTTTTTTTTCAATCCAGATGCCAAAATTATCCTAAGAGTGTGGATCATATTATGTCTTTTCCGATTTGAAGCTACAATGTGAAAATACTTAGTAAACCTATCATGTTCCTTAATAATTTTATCTCTATTTTTTTCCATCCAATAAATGTTTTCAATTTTGTTCCAAGTATTCAAGTTCATTTTCCAAATCTTTCAACGTTTTTTTTAAACAAAGTTACCAGTATGGTAATTTCTCTATCAATTTTCTTTAAAATCATTTCCTTATTTCTAAAAATATTTTTGAAAACATTCTTGTTCCAATGTTTAAAGTCAAAGGATAGATTATGTGGAGTCTTTGTAATATCATTATCTGATCTCAGTTTATTAAAATGCTAAGCGTTTTTAAATTTTTTTTGATAATTTTTATGTTCAGACCATCCTCTAAAATATTTATAGGCTCTTATTTGTCTAATATTAATAGGCTCAAAGTTAATAAGAAGAGAATTATAGTCTGATGAAACTCTGGTTAAGTGATGGACAACAACATTTGGGAAGCTATCAAACCACTCACATTCACTAAGCTTTATCAATTCTTTTTCTAATATTTTCCTCTGCTTCTCTCTGATTTGTCCATGTGAAAGGGTCTCCAAGATACTTTAGATCTATGAAACCTATTTGTTGAATTACCCTTTGAGTAATAGTAGCAACACTTGAACCAGATTCATTATCTCCCTCTTTTTCACTATTGTGAAAAACAAAATTCAGATCTCACACTAGCATCCAAGAATTTTTAGTTCTCTCATTAAGGCTTTGAATATATTCCCACTAATTACTTTTTCCTTAAGCATTCAAAGCACCGTACATACAACAGATGTAACAAAATACACCCTCGATTGAAACTGAGATAATGAAGATATTCAAGTTTAACTCCACTAGATGGATGTTTACTCTAATTGTCCAAGCGACTATTTGACCTCTAGATCTTCCTATGAATATGATTATATCTAATCTCTAAAACATATTTTTTTACCGTACTATCCATTTGTTTCAAGACCCATTTTAGTCTTCGACTAAATCAGGTTTATGTTTTTCTAGTAAAAATTTCAGATGATTATGTGTTTTTGGGATATTACAACCCCGAGCATTCCAAGATATTATGTGTTTTTGGGATATTACAACCCCGAGCATTCCAAGATATCATATTCATTGTGTCTAAGATAAAAAAAGAAAAGAAAACCTAGGTTGTATAAAAAATATAGCAATACAAAACAACAAACAAGAAAGCCACAACTGCATACCAAAGCAACTAAATATGAAGGTGAATTGCAATAAAAAAAATGCATACAATGAACTATAAAAGCTATGTAAGACATTAAGATGCAAGTATCAAAGATAAAAAATAATAAGAACCTCAACAAGATGAAATATAAATCAGAAGACTTTAAAAGGCGTATCATATCAGAATCTTTGGTACTCGAGCTCCCTTCCACAATCCTTAAATTTTTCACTTTTTCCGAAACCATGGCATTTTCTTTTATAGCAGTTTATGCAACTTCTATAGGAATCAAATTTAATTGACTGTTATCTCCATCTTTATCAATGAGAGCATTTCATAAAATTAAGCATGGCAAGAATTAAATTTCTTGTGAAGGATTTATTCTTGGTTGTAGCAAGATGCTGATAACATGATGAAGTTAATTGTAGTAAGAGAAAGATAAAGTTGGAAAGAAGAGAGAATCAATAGTATATCACATTCATTTTCTATTGTCTTCTTTAAGTACACAAGTTAAATATCTCTAGCAGATACATTAAAGAGACATGTGTTTAATAGAAAAAAACAAGTGCTACATGTGTCAAGTAGGAGAGGGAAGTAAGACATGCATATTTCCATATGTGGTTAGACACTCTTCCCCATATATTCCTATAACAATAATCATGTTTTTCAAAAGTAAAATAAATAGTCAAATACTCGTGACATGCTTTTAAAGAAAACAATTGACTTACGTACATATGCATCATGGGTATAATACATTTTCTAACAAGTAATACAAAATTATGACATCATGTTTTTCAAAGGTAAAATCAATAGTACAATCATAAAAACAATACAACATTAAATAAGTTCTAAAGTAGTACTATATGATGATCTTCAAAAAAAAAGTGTGGTTATATAAGCATGCTCTAAATAAAAACGCATGTCATCATAGCATTGATGAGGAATACAACGTACATGCATACAAAAGTACTCCTTCCGTCTAAGTTATATAGGCAAAAAACAAGTTTGTATTAGATTTAGAAAAAATATGGGAGTTATAAAAATCTCTCTTTTTTCCTATATTATCCCTCCCCTTTTGATGAAAATTTAAAACATTATATTTATTTTTGTTGTAAATTAATTCTTTGGTGGATTCCACCAATCTTACACCCCTCTTACACCACCACCTTATCATCTCCCCTTTCACCTCTTCACATCTTTCACTTCTTGGTAACCCCCACATTTAGTTTACTAACTTAGGTTTAATACCTTAGTTATGAGAATGCATTCCATTACTTCCTAATGTTAATGCTATCTTTATTATCCTCTCTTGTATTAGCCTATAAATTGAGGCTCATTCCTTTGTAATGTATACTAATATCTAGTAATGAGAACTTCTCTCTTCTTCTCTCTATATTTCTTTTGTGCAATAGTTCATCTTTTCATTTAGTTTATAACACGTTATCAGCACGATAACTCTCCTTAGCGGTAATAAATTAAGATATAATTTTTATCTTGCAAAATATTTTTTTTTTATTATTATTCTAAGCAAATAATCTGATTTATTTGTTTAACTATTCTAAGCATATTCATGAACATGTTGGTACATTTTTTTATTATTATTATTATTAAAAAAGACTGTTCCACCTGAAGTTGGAACTCAGTGTGACACAATATGGACAAAAGAAGTTCACTCGGTTAACCGGTCGGTCCCTGAAGTGACCCGTAACAAAGTGACATCATGTCTCTATCCGCGGTTCCTGAAGTAACATGACCCTGATGTTAAGACAATTTTATTTTACAAATAATGTGTCCACGTGTACACTGGCAATGAATATTTCGTCAAACCCGAAGATGGCGAAATTGATATTTAAATTACGTTAGTACTGTATCTGTGTATGTTCTTTATTTATTTTGATTTTTGTTATTTTAATTATTGGTCTTGAAAAAAAAAAAAAAAAAGGATTCCAGAAGCAATCCATGGGATGTTATTAACTCCAGAAGTAGTCTAACATGCAAATTATAAATTTTTGTAGCAATCCAAATTATTGTGGGTTCCCGCAGTAATCCATAAATATAGACTCCAGAAGTGGTCTATGAAATTTTTTGGATTTCAGGTATCCATAAAATTTTGGGTTCCCGAAGTAGCCCATAGTTACAAAATACTTTTGTTAATGGTTTTATTATTTTTCTCTCGTCAATCTATACTTTTGTTAATGGTTTTATTATCAAAACTCAAAATATATGTCATATTCTTTGCTACAAGAGCACAATTTTTACAGCATTAAACGTTTTCGACATATTGATTGATTAGTACCAATCAAGCAGAATTTCCCGCTCAAATTTTGGTAGACGTACCAATACAAGAGCATATGACTATCGTTTGTAATTAATGCTAATCAGGGTGCACACTGCTAAAGTATACGCTGTCAAATTTTAATTACATATATGAGCATGAGTGATTTAAAATTATTAATTGTAATATTATGATGAACAATCCGAAGAAAAAAAAAGTTTTTCGGATGAGCTACTTGGATCCAAGGTCACTCACCCATAATATATTTTGCATGAATAATACTAGATGTGATGAGACTTTCCGCCGTTAGAGGGAGGAAAGCAGTCGTTATAAGAACGTCATGAATTGGTCTCATCATAATTCTTGCACCAATTCGGTATAAGGTGGAAAAGTTATTCATTCATTATGATATGCTTGAAGCATTTTATTCTTACAAGAAGAATAATTAAAACTCATTTGTTGTTGCACGTATTTTGGCATTAGTTTATGTCCCTGCAGGGCATGCCATGAGTTAACAATAATTGAGTCATCTACAACTCATATGAATTGTTGATGAAAAAAAATAAAATAAAATAATATATATTCCTTGATAGAGGAAGCCAATCACGCTGGATCAAAAGAGTGCTCCTGGGGAGGCTATTGATAATGTTCTCAATGAGACTATTTAACTACGATCTTTAATTACCGAGCCATATTTATCTCCTAAAGAGGAATTCATTCCTAAGTGGACAAGTGATGTCGATATTAAAGAATGATTTTTATACGCTTACATAATCGTAGTTATTGTCGAACATGTATTCAGAGTAGCGACAACCATACATGTATTATAGACAAAATCCTTTTTCGCAGAGAAACTGCCGTGAAGTATCAACAATATGTATGGTTGACTAATATGGGTGAAAGGCACCCATATTTGGTTGTCCTCTCACTAATAAACATTTTTGGACATAAATAAAAATTATGAACCCGGAAGGTTACAAGTTTGATGCTTAATTAGTTTGCATGAAAGTGAGACGAAAGGAACAAGGACGCTAATTGCACAGCGCCACTCGTGGCATCTAGTTTCTACAGACACTCGAGATCTGTGAAATTACATCATCTACTCTTAAATGATTTGAAAATACCCAATACTTTGGTAAGTATTGTGTACCCCGTTGATAGATGAATTTTAAGGGAAACTATTATTTGCCAGTTTTACATGTCATAGTCTGACATAATTGTTTGTTATCGAAGATAATGTTCGTGTAAACTTCTAAAAGATTATCACAGGTTATACTTCCTTATTGAAAGAATTCAAGATAAAGATCTTGGAATCATGTATCAAACTTATTAAGCATTATAATGGTCCATGATTTTGTCAACTTTAGAAAGTTTTGACATGTTTACATGGATAAGTACGTAACCTCCTAATAAAACTTGTGTAATAGCAATCTACTTTCATCTCGGTAACGGGTATGTAACACTCTCTCTAGTTCGTATTACGTACTAATTACAAGTTGTTTTTGTGCTTGATTTTATGTATAACTTTATATGTTATACTTGAAATTGTTCGGTAGTGAATTTGTTTGCCAAACTTAATTAGCACTGGAGGCATTGTGTATATTGGTTTTTGTAGTACCTCTAACATTTGATCTTTGCTTTGACGGTTTATCCAAAGTCTCGTAAGTAATGAACTACAGATAATCAGTTTCCATTTTTCAAATTGTTAGACGATACAACATCCTTTTTGCAGCAACAACGATGATCATCTATTATTGTTTGAAATGAATTTACGAAGAATAAAAGATATATCAGATCCTACAAATCAACCATTGGGAATTTGACAAAGACAATTCAACTTGAGATTTGAAATTAAGTTATGGCAACATAAAGGTCTCCATTACCAACATTTTTTTTTTTGAGCTGAAGATGGTTGTTGATTAGCTACTTGTGGTAAATCAACTGAGATATCTTCTTTCTGCTGGAGGATATATTGGACTTTACGAGTTGTACTCTTTTTCCTTAGTCAAGGTTTTTGTCCAACTGGGTTTTCCTTCTCAAGGTTTTAACGAGGCAATATATATATGTCCAACTCCTTTTCTTAATCTATCTACAGTTGTACTCTTTTTCCTTAGTCAAGGTTTTTTCCTTCTGGGTTTTCCCGACAAGGTTTTGATGAGGCAACGAACTTGAAGAAATTTGCTTAAAGAGAAATTCGAAGACATTATTGAAGACAAACTTATATCTTGTTTTGAACAAAGACGATCAGTGATTCTACTTGAAGATCAACATTATGTAATCAGTCTTTCTATACTTCTTTGGGTGCACATCATCAGGGGGAGAACATCAGTATTGTGTGATGGAAATTTATGCGTTTTGTACTCTTTTTCCTTCGCTTGGTTTTGTCCCAATGGGTTTTCCTAGCAGGGTTTTAATGAGACAATATTTGACGCGTCCAACACCATGATATGATTTGTACTCTTTTTCCTTCGTCTAGGTTTTATCACTTTTGGGTTTTCCTGGCAAGGTTTTAACGAGGCAATATCATAATAGAGTGGTGTCAACCAAGGGGGAGTGTTGTAAATTAATTCTTTGGTGGATTCCACCACTCTTACACCCCTCTTACACCACCACCTTATCATCTCCCCTTTCACCTCTTCACATCTTTCACTTCTTGGTAACCCCCATATTTAGTGTAATAACTTAGTAATGAGACTCATTCCTTTGTAATGTATACTAATATCTAGTAATGAGAAATTATCTCTTCTTCTCTCTATATTTCTTTTGTGCAATAGTTCATCTTTTGTTTTAGTTTATAACAATTTTAGTATAATAGTAGTATAATTAATAAGGGTGTATATGAAAAAGCTATCTTGAAAATAGAACTATGCCTATCTATATGGACAACCAAAAATAAGAACTTCGTCTTTATAACTTGGACAGAGGGAATAATGAATATTTGATGTCAATAGATGCATGTATACACAAATCATGGGTTTCAAAATAAAATTTTTTCTTTCAATAAATATAAATAACTCTTGTCTATCATGTGATAAAGGAAGACAACAATGTCACTTTCATATTAGGAGACAAGCATGTGATAACGAAACAAAATAAGCTATCACTATAAAGTTGAAAATAAACCAGTGCAAATCAGATGGATTTTTTTTTTCTTATAACTTTTGGTGTAAATAAAATAAAGAGTACAAGCGTGTGATAATAAAGAGAACATGCTATTGTTATCATGTCATGTGATAGAAGAGACAAATATATCACTTTCAACAAGAGTAAATGATTATATGATAATGGAAGGAAGTTTGAGGTATACCTTCTTTTAGAAAGTCCTACTTTATTTAACGATGAAACCAATAACTTTTTTTTTGTTTTTTGTTGTGAAGGATCAATGATCAATTGGTAAGCAAGGTGCTGATAACATGTTTAAGAGTGAGCAAAATAGACAAACATTAAATGGAGACAAACAAAGTGGAAAGAAGAAAAAGTAGAAAAGAAGGAGAATCAATAGCTTTATTCATTGTCTCTTTTCATTTAAGTACATTGGGAAAAAAGCTCGTGTTAGTACAAGTGTTGCTTAAGACAATAAGAAGTACTACATATGTCTAACATGAGTATATGTGCTCATGCACTTAGACACGTATATGAAGTGATCATCCAATCAAAGACAACTTTACTAAAACAAAGATTAAAATAATTTTTATATATACCCTCCACTATATATCTTAATAAATATTCCCTCCATTCCACTTTAGATGATTTTTTTTCTAGTTCCAAATTTTTAGGGTTTTCATATTTCTCCATAAAACTACCAACAACACCTTTGAATTTTATCTTGGGATCATAAGTTTTATTTTTTAACATAGTAACAACAATTAATGTTTGAAGAGTTTTTTCATGGACACAAA
>JAJJMC010012636.1:1854129-1888499 GCA_023531435.1 Papaver californicum
CTAATCTACGTGAAAACTCTGAAACCCTCATCTAAATTGATACAAAGAAAGTATAATTTACCTAGTACTTAGTAGTAGTAGAGAATATTTAAACTTAAAAATGAAGTTATTTAGGAGTATAATGAAATTATAATGTGTGTTAGTATTCAAGTAAGAAATCTAGAAACTTGAAACTTCACAACTTTTAAAATCAATAATTAATTTTAAGATAGGGATGCATTAGAAAATTTTATGAAAAAATATAAAAATCATCAAGTGACATGAGTAAAAAAAATCCTATTTATACAACTAAAGTGGGACAGAAAAAATATAAAGATTACAAAAATAATCACCATTTATTATTTCGGGACGCATCAAACCATATATTCGGTGTTTCAAAACTATTGATTTAGCCACGGTTTCCTTTTTCGATGTGTAGATATTTGGTGTTCCTATTATACTTTGTGTTTATTTGGCTCTTAAGTTTGGAGGGATTTCCTAATCCGGATTAAGTTGATTAGGTAACCAATGCTAAGGTTTTCAATGTCTTAGAGACCAAATCTACTTGAAAAACAAGATTGACTTATATATAAGAAGGCTTATATGATAAACAATTGTGCAAAGCTATGGTTTTTCCGAGGGTTTTCAATGGGTATACCAAACCGATTAGCGGGTCTGGTTCCGGATCCTAATATTAGACCATTACCATTTTTTACACCCTACGTGATAGACCCGATAAAGAACCGGTTAGGTCGGGTACCCGACGGATCTCGGTACTCAAACCAGCTTTGGATACAGGGCTAACAAGACTGAGTCACTAACTTACTAAGCCCTAGCTATGCTTTTATACATATAAATTTATAACAAATTATCTTTACTGCCTCCTATATCACGTCATTTTCTCTCTCTCTTAGGGTTAGAGTTTTTCAATCTAAACCATAGTGCTAAATTGGTTAATATCCATCAACAACAACACTCATCTAGCAAACCAACTTCCTTGAACTGATGAACTAGCTAAATTTCAAAGGGGGAGATTGAGAAGAGGAAGCTGATCAACAACGAGAGCTGATTATTTCTCTGTACATCAGTAAGTAGAGTTTTTGCTTCACTTTTCGCCTTCCATGAGCCTATTTGAAATCAAGTTAGAAGACCTTATATAAATAAAGGCTTGCCACATTCTGCATGACCCAATGATATGATACAGAAAATACCTTGACATCGAAGGATGAAAGGATAGATGGATTGTGACACCTCAAATATTTGTTCAGGTTTAATTAAACCCGGCATGTGTACCAAATAAGTTATAAGTTATCCCTTAGCAGTATTAATATATATATAACTAGTAGATGCGTAAGAAACCAAATTTAAACATATCTGACACATGGTTAGACAAGAACTACCAGGGACACTTCTGTTATTTCTATACCGGTGATAAAAACAGAGAAAATCACCATCACTTTTCTCCGATTCCCTTTCTCTGTGACTCTCATTTTTCGTTCACCTTCTCTTCTCGCCTTACGAGCAGAGCGGAGAAAACAAACGGAGGAAAGAAAAACATCTCTACTCTTTGTTGTAGTTTTGTTGGGAAAGATTAGTAAACAGAGTGGTGGTTTTCTCTACTTCTTGCGGTGGGTTTTGCCTAAACAGGATGGTGGTTAATGGTGGCCGAATAGAGAGATCATACTTGGATAAAGATGGGAACGAGTAATCCTCCATGAAATGATGTTGGATGTTGGTGCTACATAATTGATTTACTGTTGATCTATTCCAGATCTTAGCCATAGGTCCTGCAAGTTTTATTTACTTCTACTTACTTAACAACAATAACTATGAAATTTTGGGGGTTTTACCAATTCAAGTTTTCTCCTTTAATTTCATGACATATGTACTTAGCATGCAATTTAAATTTGAATTTGATTTTGATTAAGCAAATTTTTATTGGTATATTGTTTAAAAATCTTTAAAGATGAGTATGTACATGTTACTGTTTGGAATTATTATCTTCCTTAGATGACCAGGTGTAGATATTTCATGAACTACCCATATTAAGTTGTAGTATTCATATGTAGAATGTCAAACAAATAATATGGTGAAAGAAATTGAGCGTTGCTTTGGATTTTGAATATTTTGGAGTTTTTATATGATTAGGAAACTTGGGCTCGCTTCCAAATTCTAACTTGCAGGGATGGAGAAGGTCAAAAAGGGCTTAGAATATATAGCACCAAAGTTATCTCACCACCACACAAACTTTATGCTTGCAAAGTGTTTGATAAAAAGCCTGAAAGAAGAGGACTCTTATTTCTTTTTGATACTGGCAATTGAGGTAAGGTTTTTGATACTATAAGAAGATTTTCATGATGTACAGGCTGTATAGTTAAGTTGAAAATTTCTTCATATCGGCGTTCTTTGAGAATCACTAATCCATTTCTATAATCATTGGGATTAACCTATGGTTTCTGTTATTGTTATGGGTAATTTTGTTAAACAAAAACTGCCGGGAGGTTCCGTGATCCTGTCTTGCAATTTCTAGTTGAAAGCTTAGCTACCTCTTTACCACATATGGTATTCTTCCAAGATTATCATTGTGCATTTTATTACTACTTGTCTGTTATGAACTATATACTTTAAATGCCAAGCAATTGATGAAATTTGTAGACTGGTTGGTATCGTAACATGAATCCATAGTAATGTAGTAGTGTTATTTCTCATGTGTGAACTTAAGGGCTTTGGTTAGGGTCTGAGCTCTTTTGAACATGCATTTTGTATCCGCAGCCACAAATTGAGGCAAGTTCATTTCGTTTGTAGTTGATACCACTTTTTACCAAGTTAGTTTTGTGAACATTTGTATGAATATTCTTATCATTGTATTTTTGGAGTGGTGATTATAATTAATTGGGTGTTAGAAACTGAGTTTGAAACTGTACACTTAAATCATTATGTGCACTCAGTTACTATGTACTTAATTATGTATTGATGTCTATTGATTTTGTTTATTTGTTGTGTACTCATGTATAGTGTGTGCTTACTATGATTTCTACCTCATATCATTACCATCCCATTTGGATTTAGATTTAAGTAAGAATAAGCGGTGATATTTTTATCCAGTAATATTTAGTTTTTGTGTTTGAAATGAAATGTATCTTCAATCACTTAATTGTTGGTGGGTTAAACACTGACGGTGTCCACTGTAGTCACAACATTACCGTGTACAACTTGATATGCATATCTTATTATCAAATGCAGTGGCTTTGAAAGTGTTAACTGAATAGACAAATAGGCATGTAACATGTTAAATTGTATACTTTAAGGTTGATATCTATATTGTATATGCTTATTTTACTCAAATGGATTGGTAGTTGGGATCAAGGTTGGTGGTGCTCTAGTTTGATTGGTACTGGCCACTATTTTTGAATTAATCTAGATTAAGTTTAATTAAGTTTCAATTTCATTTGTTTGTAAATTGCTTGAATTCCATATTGGACACCGATAACGGACTGTGACAAAATGATTGTGCTTGAGTAGTTTTCCTAGCAGTAGTTTTAAGTTTTTATAATTAGAAATTCTGTAATTAATTATCTTGTTTGTTTGTTAGCATAACCTTAAATCTCTTTTGTTTGTGGTTTGCTGCTCCAAATAAAATAGGTAAATTTTGTCAAGTTAAATGTCATTAGTTCAGCTATATAGTTGTGAGTTACAAAATATGGATAACTTATTGCCTATTGAAGTTGTAGTGTTACAACTTCTGATTTTATGGTATACCACTTTGACACTGCGTTGTTGGGATAGTTATTGCTACACAATTCACATTATCCATTACAAGATATGATTGCTTCTTAAGTAGGATAACACAATTCACATTATCCATTACAAGAGATGATTGCTTCTTAAGTAGGATAGTTCATATTATCTGGTGAGAGATAGTTGCTACAATTGTAGGTAGTTCCTACTATCAAAATAAATAGAACACGAACTACGGTCGTGTTTGATCCCTTCAAGCTACGGAGAGGGTACGTAAGCATTCGCTCTGCAGTTCAACACAAGGTTGTTCATATCATCTGAAAGTGTTGGTTGCTGCATGGTAATTCATACCATCTATTCATAGATGATTATAACATTCGCAGTATATATATCGTTTGTAAGAGGTAGTTGCGGTACTGGCTGTTCATACTACCTAGTGAAGAGATGATTGTTGTTTTCCAGTTTATATCATCTGACATAAATGTGAAATAGAGATGATTGTTGCCTCTTCGAGGTAATTTCATACCATTTGATAACTGTACAACCTGTAAGACAAGAGATGATTATTACCATCCGAGGTAATTCATATCATCTGTCTCGGCACGTGAGTTAAGCTATGGTTATTATCGTACAAGGTAACTCATATCATCTGAGAGGAATGGTCGTTGTTTGTGATAGCAGTTAATACCATCGATTTAGAAATAATTACTAACTCTTTTGAGTAGTTCATATCATTTGAGAAAGATGGTCTGTTGAGATTGACCTAGTACTGTGAGTTGCCAGTCCACTGGGGCTCCCACCTACAGGTGGCTATCTGGAAGACCGTTAGCTGTAACGGTGGCTGGTATCCGACTACCCCTTACACTGGGACTGATCACCCCTCACCCGTTCATGGTATATGTTTTCAGGTCTGCTGTAGCTCCCACCTACGGGTGGCCACCTGGAAGACCGTTAGTTGTAACAATGACCGTTAGTTGTAACAAGGACAAGAGAACCTCACAGTAGAAGCGATGAAGTCATTTGTCGGACCCGATGATCCTTGCAAAATTGTGGACTTTTTTGGGATCCCTGGGTATGCGGTATGGGACGCATGCTCAGAAGGTCTTAATTGACTTCACATCGGACCTTGTGGATTTCTGAGCACCATGGTATGTGACATATGCTCAGAGAATTCTAATCCTCGAATTAGTGAGATTTCTGTTCAGCAGAGCCTCATTATCTGAAGTTGGTGTTTTATAAGAGATGATTGTTATCGAATGTGGTAATTCATGTCATATGTTGGCATCGATAAATATTAGAAATGATATCAAAATTTGTAAAGCAGTTTGACGGATTCGATGACCTAAGAAAATAAAATATATAAATGTTACATTTGCTTGCTTATAAAGCAGTTTGGGATAAATCGATGAACATTTGCTTGGTAAGATCGAATTGGTCAGAAAAATTTAAAAGTCCGGTTCCTCAAGTGGCGTATCGGGAAGTTGGAGCCGGCCAAACAGCTGAAACCCGACCTGTTGGAAGCGAAAAGTTTCTGGTCCGTCACATGGATACTTCCTTGTGCTGCTAAATGTTAATTTATTTTACATCTGCTGTGCTTCTTAACGTAAATATATGGTATTTCATTTTTGAGTTATCTCGCATGTTCTTCGGTAATGTTTGCTGGGTTGTTCTTTGTGTAGGTCTATCTAAACCCTTGAGAATGTATTTTTTTTTTTAGTTTAACAAGAAATCAAATAGATTTGATGGTCTTCATTATTGTCATTGCCCACCTTATCTCTTTAGAAAAAAAATTAATTTTTAATGTTAGAAAAAGTAATTTCCAAAATGTATAATATATTATGACTCTTGTTATTTTCAATCCACCATTATTATTAATATAATCCAATAAAAAATTAAATAGAATTCTATTATTTTTTAAAAATAAAATCAAAATAAAATTTATAAATTCAATCCAATCTATTTTTTTATCTTAACACTCATCGTCTCGTTTCTATCTTCTTCAACACAAAAACCCAGTCTATTTTATTGTATTCTATCTCTCATGTAACAGTTATCCACACCGTCATATTAACAAACTACCAAAATTCACTAATACTCTCATACAATACATAACAAGTGATACAGAAAGAAGAAGACAAATCTCAACTTTATTTTCATACCTTCCTTTCAAAAATTCTGACAATAGGTAGGTGAGATCTTGAATTCCTAATTGGTATTGTGATTTGGGGTTAATTTGTCCAAACTTTTCTTCCCATTTTTTATGTATTTCATCATAAAAAATCTCTAGTTTGGTTTGACTTTAATCCTGGAATTCTTAAAAAATCTCTGTTTAGTTTTTGTAAAAAATAGATATTGCTTGATTTTCTGTGATTTTTCATATTTTTTAGTGTATAATCTGATATGGGGTTTTCATTTTGTTACTCACCATAGTGTTTTAATCACTGGGTTGTAGAGAATTTACATTTTTGCAATGAAATATCGCATTTCTTGCTTGATGTTTGCAGAAAATACATGGTTAAATTTAGTTCGTTTTTCTTGATTTTTGATTTCCAATTTGGATCATATGTTTTGGGTTTGATGAAGAATTTTAATTTTGTGATAGAAAATGATATACTTTTGCTGTTTGCAGTGAAGACATTCATGACTGATCAATAGTGAGTAATGCTTTTAGTCGAGGTATCGGTGACAATTTTATCACCAATGGTTATAGATTTATATGTATGAAATAACTAGTGATACTAAATTCGGTGAAATGGGTTATACAATGAGAAAACTAGAAATAGATTCAGAATTATGTGATGGTTCTATGAAAAGTGGAATGAAGCTTCCGGCAGTAGGAAACAGAAAGGGAAGTTTAATTACTTAGATGGTGATGAATTTGCTCAGCTTACTAAAATGAGAACGAAACCGAATGAACGTCTTTGTAGGATTGGTCCTGGCAAGCGTGATTTGCCTGTTTCAATGGTTAAGTTGTTGGCTGGGCGAGAATGTAACTTTACGGGGAGAGGGAAATTTTCTTCGACGGATTGTTGTCATGTTCTCAGTAGATATTTTCCTGTTAGTGGACCTTATAGAATTGATAAGATGGATAGCCGAGCTTATGTTTCTCAGTTTTCGGCTGATGGTTCGCTTTTTGTTGCTGGGTTTCAGGTATTCAATTGATTTCTTCAAGTCTAATTTGCGTATAGTTACAGTGAAATGTATAACCAGTTGAATTTGAAAAATTGTATAGTTACGTATAGTTACACTAATGTTTTATCAACTTTATCATAAGAGTTCAAAGCACCTATTGGTCCTGTTTTGAAGGGATTGAATATAGTGTTGTTGTGTTGGAGAAGATAAAGAAGTTAGATTAGATGTGTTGTTAAAAGTTATAAAAACTAAATCCAATCCATAGGATTGTACTAATAAAAATGTTAAAAAAGTTGGATTGGTTTAAGTATATGGATTGGTTAATAAGAATAATGGATTGCAAATAACAAGAGTCTAAATTATACTCCCTCCGTTCAAGAATAGGTGACCTAATGTAAGTTTGCACAATTATTAAGACAGAGGAGAAAATAGTATTTTTAAATATCTTTTTACAATTATACCTTTATGGATAATATTTAGTAAAATTTAGAAATGATTTATCTCTCAAAATACATCACGGATACTCGTAAACTTTATGCCATTGAAAAGCATTTTAAAACATCTACATAACAAATACAAACATAACTATCAAATCATACATATTTCTTATACCAAAAGTAATCAATTAAAAAAGTAGTTTTAGAAATATCTTTTTATTTAATGATATAGATCACCTATTAGTGGATAAAATTTAAAAATGAATGGGTCATCTATTACTAGATGGAGGGAGTAAAACTTTACAAAATACCCATAAAATATCTGGAATTAATGGGTATTTAACTATTTTTCTGGATCTGGTTTTAGTCCGGACCCGAGACCGTCAGAACCCGAAAATGACTCAAATAATTGGATCCGATTCAGGGTTTTTTGATACCCGGAAAAACCCTTACCCATTGGCAGGCCTAGTTTTCCCAATGGGTATTTGGTAAAGGTGTGAGGATCCCATCTCACCTTTAGGGGTGGCATATTTTCCGGGGTACATCCGGTGAGCGCTGAAAATTATAGAAAATATTTTTAATCTAAAATAATGGTTTTGTGAAAACTATGAGTATTTCATTTAAGAAATTGGAATTGGCCACTGAACTAAGTAAAAATTGCACAAGAGTGGTGTATTTGGTGGAATGTGTCAATTCATTTCCCATTGAATAACTACGAAATTCAATTTCTTTGCAAAGTTCATTTTCCACTTATTTTAGCTGTGCCAAACACTCAACTTTGTACTCCCTCTTCGCAGTCCACTATCCAACTCCTTTCCGCCCTATTTTCGATCCTTGCCAAGTTTTTGATTGCATTTAGATATAAACAGAATTGCAGAACTCTTTGTAAGAAAAAAAGAAAGGAGTTTATTGTTTAACCCTAAGTATTCTGATGGGAGAAGGTTTCAATTGGGAGTTGAGTTTGCCAATATCTCATGGTGCATTAGAGATGAAGAGGTTGATTTTGATCTGCTGTTTTATCATAGGGACGTCTTCGAGAATGTGTAACTTTGGAAATTCCAACGATTTGTTTAATCGATACAAATTGTGACCCGGATCTCACAGGTATTTCTATTCCAGCCGGGTCAATTGAAGAACTGCTTACACCCTTAGGGCAGAGTTGCAAAATATCTTAAAGTCAAAAACAGCGATATAGTCCGCGACTCAGCATTCACTAGTTGTTGTTGCTGTGTGATTCTTTGATGTGCAGGAATTATACCAATTGTTTCCAACAATATGCTTTCTCAGGTATCAGAAGAAAATGTTGTCTACTTTGTACATGTTTCAACAACTCTCTAACCCTGGTGAGAAGGGTCTTAACAGATCGTTGTTTTAAGATCATCAACCATCAGAAGCACCATTGTTTTGCTTCACCGTCCCATCCTTAGCAAGACTCGTTTTTTGTACGCATGTTATGAATAGAAGTTGATCCACATTCGGTTATTCCATGATTTCGTAGAGATAAGCACTGTTAAGCTTTTGTCCATCGTATAACTGTGAACTTGAAAGTTCAGTAATTGGCTCCGAATAATCATTCAAGACGCATCTGTTATTTGGCTCCACGTTCTCGAAGTAACCATAATCCTGAACTGAGACGAGCTGCTGATCTTCTTCAGATGATACCGAAGTTGAACCACTTCGCTTAATAAAGTATTGTTGTTGAGGTTCTAGATCAAGAAGTAAGTCTTGTTCAAGATTGTGATTTTTAATGCTTGGTAACCTACTGAACATCTCCCCAAAAGCTTGAGTATGTACAGTGTCTGTATCAGATTGAGCAGAATATAAATCAGTTGTGCATGGAGCTACGACATCTCTTACGAGGCTTCTTCGTCCAGTATTACCTGTCTCAGTAGTCACTAAAGTTCCAGAGATAGCGAAAGGTAATGATTGATGTTGATCATGTTGGATCATTTGATGCTCTAAACAAGCCGGTGGTTGATCTATATATCGATGTTCTTCTTTTGGTTCTCCCATGAACCGTGTCTGCTGAATTTCCCTACCCCAAGATATCTGCTGCGGAGTAATAGATGCCAATGATTTACAATTCACGTCCTGCTCCACTGATTGAAAAGAACAAGTCAGACCCACCCTTGATTTATGACTTGCCTTCGAGGCAGCAATAACATCATGAGAGGAAGTTTCTTTAGGTTCTGTAGCTGACATGAAGGAACCAATGCCAACATCTTCATGCACATTGGTAGAGCTAACATCTTGGATAAGAATGTTATTTGCTGAGTACTCAAAGCTGCAGCTTGCTGAAGTACTACGTTGCTGCATCATGCTCGAGCTTTGAAAGCTAAAGCTAGTTGGAGAATAATCCTTAGAAGTGAAATCTGGTTGTTTTATCGAACCGAAAGAATTCTTGGGATCATTATGCTTCTGCAATCTACTCAAATACATCCTGTATTTCTGCACAAGATGATTTTTACACGGCGTGTAAGTGTCAAGTTAGTAAACATAATTTATTTTTCACATCATTTGCAACGTTCAGGGAGGATTGTACAGAGACGTATGTACCTGCAGGTGGCTAGCAATGTTTTCTCTTGTTAACCATGGAACATTCATCAGGTCCAAAATTTTCTTTGGGCCAACTTCTGCACAAATAAAAAAACAAATGTTATACTATTACTATGTGGGTGCACAAACTTGACAACCAAAGGCCCAAAGCAACTTTACCAAAGTTAGCAAATATGAAATTAAGGTTAGCTGACACTCACTATCAAAACCAATATGATTCACTGCTTTGACGAACTTCTGATGCAGATCAACAGACCACACCACTCTGACCTTCTTTGACAAAGAAAGGTCATTGAAGTCGTTGTCATCTAAATCATGATTTTCCAAGTCTTTCCGTTTCCTTGCTGAACTTGAATCACTGTTATCTCCACTTAGTAAGTGACTAATAGCATCAAACTCATATAACCGATTTCTCATTTTTAGAGTATCTTCAATTCCTTCTTGACTGTCAGTCTCTTTTACCTCTTGCATCTTCTTTCTAAAAACATGTTGCCATATAATTCGAAGTTCTTTCATTCGAACAGGCTTAAGAAGATAATCACATGCTCCATGTTGAACACCTTTCATCACTCTGCTTGTTTCTCCATCTACAGACATCACTGCAAATAAATAACAACTGATAATTATGAGATCCACACATTCAAAACTTAGAACTTCCATTATAGATGTACAGATGGAAAGAGATCGAGAAAGGAGAACTGACTTATAACAGGTAGATCCATCTCAAGACCAACGTGTTCAAGGAGTTTAAAACCATCCATGTCAGGCATGTTAACATCACTTATTACAATGTCGAATCCGCCTTTTCTTTCACGAAGTATGTCAAGAGCTTCTCTTGCTAAACAACATGTTGTTACTGCAACTCAATAAGGAAACAAAATTGATAATTGAAAATAGAGTCAGCCCACAATAGCTTGGAATTGTTGAATTTAAAACCAAATTAAGTACTAGTATCTAGGAAACAAAAAGCATAAACCCTTCTTATTAGCACATTTCAGATGTGTAATATAGGAAACTAAAGTACTCAAAACTAGCATAAACATCACCCCAATATCCGGCAACAAAATCAGTTTATCTCTAATACCATTCCATTTTCTTCCATTGTTTGCATTAATGAACACTAAGGTAAAACCTCTATAAGAATCTCTCATTTGCAACAAAGCAATAAACACACGTGAAAAAGGGATCAACAGAGAACTAAGGAACAACGAAACTCCTACCTTCATAGTTGCACTTGATAAGCATCTTTTCAAGAATTTTCAACCAAGTTGGATCATCATCAACAACAAGTACACGAAGACCAGCTGGAAATTTCTCCATGAATCAACCCAGTGACAAGCTCAAGTTTGTCAGTTTGATAAAAAGCAAGCAAAACAACAAGAAGAAAAACAATGATTTCTTTAGAGATAAAAGAGAAAGCTGAGATTTTAAAGAAAAGTCTGTAATGTTGGCTTTTGCACAAAGAAATGAAGAGCAAGGTATATTGGCAAGAGGGGTATGGAGTTAGTTAATGGTGTCTTTGTTTGCTCACTATAATCTTTTTATATCTTCATTGGAAAATTTATAGTCTTGTATGTATTTGCTTTTGCCAAGTGGATTGGAGAATCTATAATGCGACTCAGAAAACACCATTTTTCAAAACAACAAATCCCAATTTTAGTAAAAACAACTACAATTTGAAACAAAAAAAATTATAACCCTTGCCTTTTTTTTTATGGTACATGGTTAGAGAACTTCATATTAAACTCATAATTTTATGTTTCAGTGGGAACTGTAACCAATCATAGTAAACTATGCATTAGTACAACTACAAACACCTTTCATTGATGCTTGTCTAGTGGTCTTTCATGACCAACATTTCCTTGGATCATTGAAACATAAACAAAAAAAAAAAAAAAAAGGTAAATGTTCTGCAAAATTTAAAATCATAGCTTTAAAGCTAATTCTTAAATATTTGCCATACTCTATTGTAACGGTCGTTAACTATATGCGTGTTACGTGGTTTAATGTACGGATTATACATTAAACCAAATTGGTTTAGATAAATTGTTGAAGGGTGTCATCACCCTATAGTTTACGCTCTCAACTTCAAAGCATATAGTATTTTTCTTTATCTATGTAAAGAGGAACCTAGGTAAGGTTCTTCGATGTTGTTAAGAGGTATGCAATGTGGATGTCTTAAGGATTATTAGAGTTTTAAATATAAGGGTTCTAAAAGAACGTAGAATACTTGAATGTACACATTACTCATCAAAGCAAGGAATGATAATCTTTTTTCATAAAGAAACCTTAAAGAATTGTAAGTGGAAATGAGACATTTCATTTTCTTAATTTCTTCGATCTGAAAGTGTTGCATTCATATTTGTGATTAGGAATAATTATTACTGCTAGTGCATGTTGTTAGAAAGATCAATTTTGTGTATGGGTAAGAAGCAAAAAGAATCGGTATTCGGATTAGAGAGACAGACACATGAAGCTATACTTCAAGTATTAAGAGATTCTCAATTTTTTCTTTATCTAATTAACTAATTTGTTTAACAGGAACTATTATTAGTATTTGAGAATTTTTGATTGATTGTTTAACAATGCCACACTAATGAATCATGAGAATTAATCTTAGTTAAGGTGTTAAGTGCTCTTATTACACATTTCCTGTCAAAAAAAGTTGCTTAAAGCTATTATTTTTATCGGTTTTTAATTGAAGTGCGCTTCTTTTTCTGTAATCATAATGGTGGAAGTTTACGTAAGAGTATGTCATGTTCATTGCATTTCTAAGAATGATGTCTTGGTAGAGAAAATAAACTTATTATTATTTTGTTTTTTTGATCTTGGTGGGAATAGAATTTAGGACAAAGATTACTAAGGACACTAATTTATTTTCATTATTTGTAAATGAAATCTTTAGTCCCATATACGAGAAATTAAAAATGTTGCCTCTTCATATTATTAGGAAAATTATTTTTTAGATTGGTCCTTTGGGTCAACACATTTTTGTGTGAGGGGAGAGGATTAGGACAATAGGCTAGTTGGTACAACCATACTTTCACACATACGCATACCGAAGCACGCACGCCGCCGTTCGTCCGTTCGTGCTCGTGTATGATCAACCAAAACTTATTTTTTGGATAAAATTTATTTTGAGATGGTCTTTATGTGAGGGGTGTCTGACCCGGCAAATAAAAAATTTCTTACCAATTTTTTTTTTCTTCTACAACATCATGTCGATATTTTCTGACCGTTTTTTCTTTTACAACATTATGTCGACATTGAATTGAATTAACTCTCTCTTCTTCTTCGCCTATAAAAAGAGAATGATTTCTCCATTTCAATTCATCCCAGAGAAGGCTACTATCTCTAGCTTTTTTTCTCTTTTTTTGCTTTGCTTGCGCTTTGTTTATTTCTTTCCTTCATCTTGCTGTTAAGTTCGTTTGAGTGGGTAAGTATTATGATATTATATAATACTTGTATCGGACAGTTTTATCCTGGATACAATTTTACTGTGGGGTATTTAATATCATTTATTTTTAAAATGTACCGATGAACTATTATATTAAGGATAGTTTGATGATTAAGTGACTCTACCCTCAAATAAGTGTTTAAATTTAGAAAATTTATTTAATCGTTAATATCATTTGCTTTTTAGTATTTTACAGAACCAATAATGTCTGTCTGGTTAATAGTCTCAATCCAACTGGAGACCTCTCAAAAGCATACATAATCGCGATGGCGTTTTTAACCAAATACCATTTTAGGTAGTAGGGAGTAGAGTACTGCTGCAACTTAATGCTGACATCAACTGGGTAGTGGAGTCACAATTTCAAGGAACATGGTTGTGTTGGGTTTGCTTTTTCTGAAAGGAGATTGTTAAGTGAGTAAGAGTTTTAAGAAGCTTCTCAATGGCTATGAAAAGATATGCCCACTAACAAATTTCTTTTTATTTAAAATGACTCTTACAAGGAGATGGACAAGTATGATTGGATAACTAAAGAATTTTTAGGGAGATGAAATGCATTTCATGCCAGATGCGCAACCTATCTTCAGATATCACAAGTATGCTTTCATGGTTTTAAAATGCATTGCTATATATACAGTCATCAATCAAACATATTGAAGTGATTATTATTTTTATTTTTTTACGGAAAATACTCATAATAGGGGCAGAGCTGCTATGAGACTGCTAACTACAAAAGCCCGTTGTTGCCAGGATAGGAAATCTGTGGAATTTTTTACGGGAGTGGATGTAGCCTCTTTAGAAGATATACGCTTAACCACCGAAAAATCAGAGTTCAGACTCGACCAATTTTCTTAAGCTGCGTTTGATATTAGGAAATGAAAATAATTCGATGAAAAGTGTATTTCGTGGAAACGGTTACCGGGAAGGTAAAAAAAAACTTTCCATAAAATTTTATAAAATTAAGTTAAAATCAGATTCTAGACCATGTTTTTTATTAAATGGGCCCATAATTCTACGGGATTGAATTCATTATTAAACGACGAAAAATATGCTATTTTTATGGAATAATTTCATGAATTATATGTAATCAAACACAACCTTTAAATATGATAATCCACTTTTACATGTTTGGTCTTGACATGAAACACGGTATTAGAAGCCAAACATATTGCACTTTTGCTATTACAAAACAATGTCAAAGGATAATTAATAAAAATAGGCAACCAAGCCATCAAATATGTTAATCCTTGCAACTCTGCAACATCAATTGTCAGACATTTATACTCTGTCCCAACTGAACTACGAGAAACTGTAGGTTGCTTTTTAGTAGACCAAGAGAAAAACCCATAAAAACAACATAACCAGAAATCGAACGTTTTGTATCATCACACCCAGCTGATCGTTTCAGAAAAGTGGTAAAAATGTGTTCGTTCGCTGAGACTTGTGAAGATTCGTTTTAGACCTAATTCTGAATTAAACTAGAAAATAAGTAAAATATTTTAACAATATTGGGAAGAACTGGAACTCAGGATTCCACCAAAATCAGTTATAATTGATTTCAACAATGATTCTTTAACAATTATAGCTCTTTTATTGACTTTGTTTCTTTGCCAAAAGTAGATTTCTAAAATATTAACTGTAAATCATAAGCATGGCGCATCAAAAGCTCTTAAGTCCCAGCATACACCATCAAACGAAATCATAACTAATTAAGAAAAATCATAAATCAATGCAAAAGTCGTGAAGAATCAAAAATAGTTACCATCCATTCATGAAATATGGCTTCCTCTATTGTCTCAGTGATGGGGTTAGCTCATCATGCTCAAAACACTCTCAAAAGATAGAAACATGGCTCAAAAGTGCTTGAGAAGAAGAAAAGAATCAAAACTAATTGACACAAGGAAATTGAGACGGATAAAAGTGTTACAAACGGATTGTTGCTACAGTTCTGAAACAATTTTCATGTTGCTAAAAGTATTGAAAAGAACGACTGTTCTTTGGAGCCTTGATTTGCGACTGTTTTCTTCTGTAGCTTTCGGGTCTTCTTCTTCGCAGCAGCAAGTGAGTTTTTTTTCCTCCTTGAAATTTTCCGGCCTCTCCTCCCATGCGTTTTTTCTTCGATCTGTTTGCTTCTATATGTTTAGGAAACCCTAAGAATTAATCCTCAATCGATAAGGACTCAACATTCTATCCAAAAACAATTCAAAATCGTGTTTAATCCAAATCAGAGAATAAATACTTTTCTGTCAAAAACATGGATTTTCCCGCCGTGTTTCACAGCGAGAAACCCTCTAATTGATGTGTTCGAGTCTTGTTGATGTTCTTAAACGCTTTATGATGATTAAGATGCTTTAAAACTCCATAAAAATTGGCTTTTAACTATCTCAGGGTAATCTTTTTACGTAAAGAAAGTTTTCCCGCCAATTGCATTATCAAACGAAGGGGAAGGGATGCCCTTATCCAATAATAGGGTGCCTTTAGTAATTTTTCACGGGTGCTTTTAACACTTTTTGAGCCGATTTTTTCCATAAATATTTGTTTCCCAAAACGACCTACAAACACATAAAATCACACAATAAGTACCAATCGAGCATTAGCAATATAGATAATTGAGGACAAATCAGACATAAAAATGTGTTTATCAAATACCCTCAAACTTATTATTTGCTAATCCTCGAGCAAATCTAATCTAAAAATAAAATAACAATCCTAACTCACTTTCGCAAGCATCGCGATTGCACTTAGCGTGTGCAACAAGCCTTTAAACCCATAGGTGTCCCTATCAGACGAAATTTGTCTCGTGAGGGTTTACAAGAGGTATACCCATAAAACCTTTTACTCCAAACCCTAGCTACCTGTGAACAATTGAGGGTAAACACTAAACAAGCTATTTAGGTGGCATACTAAATTCTTCGGCTATAAGAGTCATTACCCTATATGATTCCAATTGTTGTACACGAGTTTGCACTCAACATACTAAATTTCATATATAAGAAAACAAAGCTCTACTTAGATAGTTGTTCAACCACGATACTCAGAATCTATCAAAGTTCAATCATATGAAAAGATTTAGAAGATGGATATGGAGATGATGAAGTTTGCACATGTTGACTAAGGTGAGCGGTGTTTCCCATATCTGTCTGAAGGTCATTGCCAGGATGAATCTTAATGGATTTAGATATGCTCCCACTGGTCTTAATCCTTATATTAATATCGACTCAGCTGGTATATACAAGGGTCCCAGCGATCGATTTATTGAAAATAAAACAATTATCTTTATATTATTAAATATGATGACAATATGATTGGATCATTTGAATCCAAGCGCATGCTCCTTATCAGCATCTTACATAATAGTTCTCATGGATCCTGCGTTCCACGCTTGCTTAGGCGATGAAGACAGGGAGAACACACACATATTGCTATCAAAGTGTCAATATTCGAACTTTTTTTAAATAATTGTCTAAACAAAATACAATAATGGGGTTTGATCTCAAACACTCACCTCCATCCTGGCGGAGATAACAATTTGATATTGGTTCCCCACCAAATCACTTAGAAAAACACAAAAATTGCGAAAATAAAACAGAAGGTGATATGGTCGAGATAGACTCCGAGATATGGTGACAACTATCATGCTATTTCTAACGCCTGAGCTAGGCATCCTTTTATGGATAGACCGTTTAGTTGGACAAACCAATTCCTATAGAAAAATAGCTAAGTTTCCATCTACCTAGAATGGTTAGTGTCATCCTGAATTGTTCACAAGTTTCTAGACTTTAGAGTTTCATATTTCAACTTAAAAGTTTCTCCCTTACCCCCAAACTTAAATCTAACATTGTCCTCAATGTTCTAAAGATGAATGATTAAAAAAATGAACAAGGAGAAACTGTTACCAATCGAAGGGAATGAGTTAAGGAAAAATATAACCGTGCCGTATGAGCATGGGTTACCTCCCAAGAAGTACTAAGTTTAAAGTCTCCAGCCAGACTAAGAAAGAAGTAATCACCTCATAAAATCATATAACAATAGCCGGAACAACTGTGGGTCATCTGAATCAAATAGTGCTATCACAAATAAAAGGAAACTACAACAGGCCAAGAAAATCAACAAACCAAGCACACCCTTATCTAGTTTTCTGTTTAAGACAAATATATCTAGATATGGTTCAGGTTCAGGCTCTATATAAGGGTCTGGATAAAATATTTTCATGGGCCGAATTTCCTCATAGGAAGGATCAAAAAGATCAGGTTGTAGAGTCTGAAAAAACTCAACCAAGAACTTAGAAGCACATAATAATAACCTGAATAATTATGGATCCTCAAAGTTAATCAGATTGGACTCACACTGTTGACTACTGTGAAAATGGTGGTCATTCTTAAGCAAATGTGTCGATTCTAATCTCCTAAAGTAATTAAGTTTAGTCTCAAAACTTAATAGTTGACGCATTTGAAATTCAAACGTTTCCAGAATTGGTAGAAATTTTTTTGGTGGAAAAACAAATTCAATTTTGGTATTATCGCCTGGTAGACCATATCAACCAGAGGATGGGTTTCTAACAACTGATTTCTTTCTGGACATCATTAGGTTCGGGAAAATGTGTATGAAGATAATATTATAAAATGGTTGAGGAACAAATGTCAAGTCCCAAGTGAGGGATCTTTCTAAGAGTCAAAAGTAAAGCACATGGAGATTGGTAATCACCCCCAAACTCAGATTTTTCAGTGTCTCTCGATAGACTAGTCACAGTTTTCCTAATTTCTAGATCGTCAGATTCCTGAAAATGGTCAATTGTTTCTTCTAATTTATAATTAGGTGGTGCATCCTCACTCATATTTAAAATATCTACGAGTCTATCTTCTTTGTCTAAGACTGTTGTTTCTAAATCGCTAGACTCTAAACGCTTAAATGCTTTATGATGATTCAGATGTTTCAAAACTCCATAAAAATCGGCTTCTAACTAACTCAGGTAATCTTTTCACGTAAAGAAAAGTTTTCCCGCCAATTATATTTTCAAACGAAGGGGAAGGGGTGCCCCTATCCAACAATGGGGTGCCTTAATCATTTTTTCTGGGTGTCTTTAGTAATTTTTCTAGGTGCTTTTAACGCTTTTTGAGCCGATTTTTTCCACAAATATTTATTTTCCAAAACGGCCTAAAAACACATAAAATCACACAATAAGTACCAATCGGGCATTAACAATATAGATAATTGAGGACAAATCAGACACAAAAATGTGTCTATCACCAGACCAATCGGAATCAATAAAAGCAGTCAATTAAAGAATGAAGATCACCACTCTGTAAAAAAAAATCCATACCCTAAAGTACCCTTGAGATGGCATAAAATTCGTTTAACTAACAAACAATGCTCATCAGTTGGAGCATGCATGAATTGGGAGACATAATTGACTCCAAGATAGATGCCAGGTTTTGTAAGAGTCAGATATGAAAGACCACCCATTATTTTTCTATAATCTACAGGGTCTTTAAGCAATGTACCATCTAGAATTAAATCCCTTGCAGAATTTACCACTGGAGTATCACAAGGCTTGCAATCCAGCATATTAGTTTTGTCCAACAACTCTTAATTAAGTATACTTATTTTGAGTTAAGAAAACAAAAGAACTGAACCTAAAAGCTTAAATACCAAGGAAATAATGCAAATCACCAAGCATTTTTATTGCAAACTCCTTACTTAACTTGCTAGCATCCATTATATCTGAAGAACTTCCAGTGAATAAAATATCATCAACATACAATAATATCACTAACATATCTGAATCATCCATATACACATACATCAAATGATCATTCACATATTTAACAAATCTAAAACCAATTAAGAAAGTACTAAAATTTTCAAACCACTCATGTGAGGCCTATTTCAAGCCATAAAATGATTTCTTCAAACAATACACATTATTTGGATAATATGGATTTTAAACCATTGTTGTTGCTTCTTATAAACATCTCCATATTCATATAAATGACCATGTAAAAAATCATTCGATACATCTGATTGCTTAACGTCCCAATTATTTTTCATAACTAGTGTCAACACAACCCTGACTCTGGTAAACTTAATAAATGACTCAATGTTTCATTATAATCTATTAAATCTTGCTAATTAAATCCTTGAGCAAGTAACCTAGACTTGAGTCTTTCAATTGATTCATCAGAGTTCAACTTAACCATGTACACTTATTTACAACCAAGTATATGCATGTAAGTTTCTGGTTGACATACTCCCATATGTTATTCATAGCTAGAAAATCATATTCATCTTCCATACTAACTTTCCACTTAGGATCCTTACAAGTTGTTCTGTAACTCTTTGGCTCAAAGATAGTAGTCAACAAAGATGTATAAATACTACGAATTTGTTGTTTAACTGAATGGTGTAAAAAATAATTTGGAAAAAGTTTGAGAGTTAAAATTCTTCTCATGGACCTAGTCATAATATAAAGAACTGATATAGGATCATCAGAACAAGAAGGAATTAGAGAGTTTTTTATGGGTAAAAATGATTTTAGAGTAAAAAGGGAAAAAATGATGGAACAGGTTGATGCTAGTCATACCAATTCGTCTAAACGCCAAACATTTGTACTATATAAGTACTTTTAAGATTCGAGAGATCAATCTGTACGAAATTGGCCTAAATCACACAATGATCGTTCTAATTCTTTTCGATCACAAAAGAAAAGAAGGGTTGATCTGTAGGAAGGGAAACAAAGAAGGTATTGAGATAAATGAAATTGAATGTTAATGATAGGATGTGTATTGAACTGCTTATGAAGACGAAAATAAGAAGTCTGAGTTTTCTTAGAATGTTCTAAGATGATAGCTCTGTAATCAAATATCCTTTATCTCCTCTTTATTAATAGGTTTAAGAACTTATTTATAACAGTGGAAGTTAACACATTGATCTCGTAAGTGGTAATAATTACAGAGAAGCGGAAGAGTAGAGAAGTGGAAATCGTGGTGAAAACTAGTTTTGTCATGCGAGTGAGACTGAACAGTTGTATGACCATTATTCCATCCATTCCTTCACTGGCGACACGCATTTTACTTTCTCGTCCTGGATGCATTGCTACACCGCATGTGTTGTAGGCCGTTAGACCAAAACCCTAGTGAATATCCCCCATGTGACATGATTGATGTCTTGAGTATGATTAAGTTTATTTTATAAACGTATAATATTTAGTTAGTTCTTTACCTAGCTAGAGTGTTAGTCTTAGCATATTGATGAACATATCATGTTGACTCATTGGTGGACAAAGCATAAGGTGTATGCTGAAGCAAGCAGTGATGCTTACTAGATCATAGACGTAGAGAGTCTAATTAGTATTGATATTGGTAGCTGTTACATATCATTGTGCCAGCTGAGGCATCAACGATACTCGGATGATCTTTTTGGATTAGTAAGCATCGGTCTAATGAGATTGATGGATCAATCAGATACCAATATATGTGACTGTATATATATACAATGTTTGATATGTATCTGTATGAGCATCAAGTCGTATGAGAAACAACTCGTGTGAGGACTACCTTATGTTAGTAGCTATAAAATATTTAAACCCGTCCTACTATCAAACAACTTGAGTAACGAAGTACAAAAACTAGAATATTTACCTTGGCGGAAGAATCACTTAAAACATTACTGGTTAGATTATTTTAATTATTGGTAGCAGGACCAATTGAGGTATTAAATAATAAAACTCTAATTAGTTATGATAGAAGAGGAACGTGATAGAAAAAGACAGTGATAGAAGAGGACCGACCAATTGGGTAGAGCATAGGTCGGTGGTTGCAGGACCATTCCTCGTTGCTTCGCGCGCCATAAGGTCTCTCCATCATTATTTTGATATATTTAGTAGTAACGAACATATACGAGAGGATTTTGATGTAAAGACCAACTGGTGTGAAGACAAAAATTTAGGAAATATTAAAATAATAATATTTTAATATATTAAATGGTAGTGAGACCATTCTATATAGCTCTCAGAGCATATGATCTTTGAAGCAAAAAGAAGGCTAGGCTTTTGGTAGAAAGAGCAAAGAGTTTGATCGGAAGAGGAATACCCTAGATAAAGGATAAGATGATATAAAAATAGTAAAACTAAAAATAAGAAAATAGAGGAGTGGGGACCGGCCACGCAATGGCCGGCTAGATCCAGTCCCACGACTCCCTTTTTATTTTATTTTGTTATTTCTATCTCTTTCTTTCTATTGCTCTTAAGTTTTATTGCTCTTAAGCCTTAGATCGTTATGCTCTTAAGACCATTCCTATGTGAATGATCAAAAAGGTTAGTCCGATTATCGTCTTCAGAAAATTTCAGACATAACGCTCTTTAGTAAAAACGCTGTAGATTCTTCATACGATGTCCATTTTTGATGGTTAACCCCAATTCGGAATTCAAAATCGTCAGTTATCTCTCAACGCGGAAGGATTTAAGTTTAGAGCTTGTTTTGGTAGTCAAACGGAGCAAACAACAACCTTCCAGGAATATTTTAGGCAAAATTCTGACAGTTTTCAGATTGTACTTCGTCTAGTGTTTAGGTCATATCTCCTAGACCGTTACTCGGAATAAGACGCCCTTTTAGTATGTCGTAGTAGAAAGATAGGGGAACATATGTTGTTTAGAATGTTTTTCCTTATTCTCTACCTATTGGTATGTTTTTCCAGAATGATTATGACAAAACGTCAGAAATCAGGATTTCGACCAAGTATACTTGTGTGCAACTTGTTATGAGCTTTCATACAGGCTTGTATGGACACTGTGATAAATCAATATTATTCAATTAAGGTTTGAATATTAATATAAATCAATTATAGGAATTCATCCAGGGAATATATCACTAGAATTTATTTTATGATTCACTCTATACTAGTAGACAGTCTATCTAGGAGCATTGATATCCACTCAGGACGCATATGTGTTATGGATATTTATTTTATAGTCAGAAATCATTTGGAAGAAATTGCAATCAGCACCAGTGATATTTTAAGGACAATGTTGGTCTATATTGGTGATTAATTCATCTAGGAGCTATCTAATCATTATAAAGGAATAAACACTGAGTCTACGCTTCTACTGCCAGATAGAGGTGATTTTACTATTTTAGCTTTGTCAAAAATCCACCATCTACAAGAGTGAGAAGATTTAATGTCTGATGAAATATTGTAAGGATCATTAGACTGAGATGAAAAATCAGAATGTGAATAAAAGAAATGAGTTTCATCAAAAATGATATATCGAGATATATATACTTTGCAATAAAAACAGGGTTAAAACACTTATAACCCTTATAAAAAGGGCTATAACCAATGAATACATACTCAACAGACTTAGAAATGACTTGTCAGGTCTGAAATGGCCAAGAAAACGAAAACAAGTAGCACCAAAGACCTTTAATTAAAAAGGATTAGTATGGTAAACGCCCAAATAAAACTTCATATCAGGTCTGAAATGGCCAAGAAAACGAAAACAAGTAGCACCAAAGACCTTTAATTAAAAAGGATTAGTATGGTAAACGCCCAAATAAAACTTCATATGGTGATTTAAAGTTGAGTAATTTAATTGGAGTTCTATTTATATGATATGTTGCGGTAAAATAACATCACATCACAAAAATTCTTGACAAAAAAAATGATAAAGAAAAGTATTCCTCATCTTATTAGTATGCCGATGCTTTATTTCGACAAGGTCATTCTGTCCAGGGGTATTGGACAAGAAATGCTTAGATGAATGCCACTAGCATCCAAAAATTGTTAGAAGCCCCGTCAGACTGAAACCAAGGAAAGTTCATTTTTTTTGGAAAATTTGCAGATATGCCCTCAACTTATGGACCGTTTTTCTATCATGACCGTTTTTCAATCGTATTTATAAAATTGTCCCACCGTTAAGGATCCGTTAAAGTAGCCGTTTTGCCTATGATTCATCACTTGGAAGAGAAAATGTGACAAAATTATGAATTAACCTGTAAACCCTAGGTATCTAAAAGACCAACAGAACATAATTCTATTTTCCCTCTAGTTTCCGCCTCCTTCCACCAACTCATCCTTTGGATCTGTTCTTTCCCTCCATTAATTTACATCTTAAGGACCAGTCGCTTAAATTAAATCGTCCAAATGAAAGTTCCTAATTATGAGATGGTTTTGTTGATGTTCAAAACATAATCTCTTGGAGACAGATCAGAAAAATCACTGATGGTTTATTTGTTTGTATAAAAAGGTAACTTGGTTTATTTCTCATCAATGGTAGCAAAAATCAATGACAGGCTTGTAGATGGAGTTGGTGGTGATTATTGGTTACAGTTGGTAGTGATGGTTTATTTGGTTGTGGAAGGTGGTTATGTAAGTGATTTTTTGGGTGCTAGTGGTTTACTACTTCAATGATACTGAAATGGTTTTTTAGGGTTCTAATTAAAATTTTAAAGATGGGTTTAAAGGTTTCAATTTTACGGTTTTGTAGGATGGGTTCTAGCAAGGTCTCTATTAATGGCGGTTAAAGAAAGAAAATTCTTTAATTTTTTGGATTGCAGAAGATGACTCATGTGGTGAGATTTTAGTGTTAAGGTATTGGAAGAATTGATTTGGGTTCTCTTTCCTAATGTTGACATGATCAGCAGTCTAGAGATTAGGGTTGTAGTTCTTGATGTTGATTTTGTGTTAAATTTTTGGAGGTTTACAATAGGTGTTTGTGATAGATTTCATACATGAATTTTGAGTGTTCAAACAACAATTTCAGAAAGGGTTTTTTTTGCTCTCTCAAACAAAATTTGGGCGAAGAAAAAGGCGACTCGAAGAAATTTATTTCACACGTGACATTTTTTTATTTGACTATTTTTCAAAAAAGAGAAAACGGGATGGAAAACGTTTTTTCGGACTGTTTTATAATTAAAACAAAAAAAACGGTCACATCTGTAAAGTGCACCTTAAATTGGGGGCACATCTGTAAATCACCGTAAGTGTTTTAAAATTTAGAAAACATTTTAGTACATCTGCTTTTACCTTCGTTTGATAAATCTAATGAAACCGACTAGCATCATCAACAAAGATAATATAGTATTTGTAACCAGTTAAAGACACATTAGAAGAAGGACCCTAAATATCACAGTAAATTAAAACAAGAGGTTTAGACTCATGTGAAGGTGAAAGATGAAAATGAAGCTTTTGACAAGGATGACACATAGAATCAAGAGACTCAAAATTAAGACCAATGCATTTATTAAAACTCCAATGCACTTATTAAAACATAAGTGTTGAACTATTTTCTTAGATGGATATCCTAATCTGTAGTGTCACAAATTAGGAGAAGCGATAATGTAACACCCGTATTTTTCATATGACGCTTACTCAAGGACGTATCATGGCATGAGATGAAGCTTCATCCTAAGCTTGTAAAGCTTACTCAGGGATGCATCAGGGTGTGGATGCATCAGCCTTGTATTATAGTGCTAAGGCACTTTTATGCGTGATGCTTACCCAAGGAAGCAACACAAGTCCAGATGTCGCTTACCCGAGAACGCATCACTAAAAAGTGCAGTAAATGGATGTCCCTTACCCTTATTTTCCAAACATATGAAAATACGATTAAGACATATAAAGGGAGGGAGCTTTGGTTGGATGTGTATGAGCGGTAATGCACATGTATGCGATGTAGCCTATGCGTTGGTGCATACTTGATACATAAGCGTCAATATGCTTGTAGCTTAACCGATGGAGCATGCATTATGCAAAAGCATCATTCATCCATGTTGCGTACTCGAGAATGCATTATGCACACTAAGTAGCGATGTTATGCACAAGCTGGTGCATACCTTGCAAAAGTCTCTTGGCCTATAAGGACTAGGATTTGCTAGGCCTTTGGCCTTGCTACATCGTGTTGGAAATAGTTGGACGCAAATTGTATATACCTAAACATATCCTTTCTAAACGATTGACCCTTTTCTATGTTGGCTTTGCCTTAATAGGCTTAAGATGCTTGTCCTTCTCCGAATGAACGGTCATGCTTGATCCCTTCAAGGTACGGGTTGGGTACGTAGGCAGCCACAATGCAATCCATGAGGAGCAACACCTTGTCGTTCATATCTTCTAATTTAGAGGTGATTGCGACATTATGGTAACTCATATCATCTGGCTCGTCAATGCCAAGTCAAGAGATGATTATTGCCATACTCGATGAGGTAGTTGCAATTCCATTCGATAGATTGTTCATACTTCCTATCAACTTTTACGACATGGAATGGCATGTGCCTGGATGTTGCACCCTTGGCAAGAGCAAGATCAGTGCAGGCTCCAACGCATGGTCGAAGTAGAGTTAAGGAATTGGAAATTCGGCTTGAAATGGCATATGCGCTAGTCCAAGGCATGACTTAGGCTTGGACAATGCTCGTAAGAAAGTGATGCATGCCAAAGGCATCACCATAGGCTTTTATTGCCTTGCACCCTTAATAAAACAAGGGGTGAGTTGGAGCAGTATGGAAACTACGTTTCGAGTATCATGCTTATAAAGCATGCTTGAGAAGGAAAATTGACCTGCATTTTCCTAGCGAGAAGTGAAGATTTAAGGCCCAAAAACTATAATTTTAAGTGGCGCGTCGGGAGTTCTGGCCTGCCCAGCACATAGCGCTTCAGGCGGAACTGCCCGAGGCGTGACAAATAACATAATGAATTGTTAAAAAAGTAGATAAAATGAGAGGTATGAAAAGTGATAATGGGATAAAATTATTAACCATTTCCTCTTGAACCAAAATAACATGCGTATGTAAATCCAGTATCTAATACCACAAAGAATCAAACAAAAAATAATAACAATTATCCCTAATACATTATGCAACATAGTGTAAGTTTTTTTTTTTTTTTAATATTAGGTACTAGTAAGACATTATCTAATATGACCTTAATACTAGATGTTTGTAAAATATAAGTTCCAGTTTGAGTTATAGATAAATTCTTACCGTTGCCAACCACGAGTTGATTCTTTCCTTAATAAAAGAAGTACATTGAAGAACATTCTAATTGCCAGTCATATGCGTGGATGCTCCTGAATCAGACAACCATGTTATAGTAGTTGAACTAGTTGGATCATCACAAATAAATGCAACATTGATATGAAAACCATTAAATGCCGGCTGCACGCCTTCAACATTTGAGACAGTTGCAGTTTGAGAATTAGAATTTTTAGAATCAACTCTTCTATTCGTGGAAGCAACAAGTGGTGCATATCTGTAATACACCTACTGGCATAATGGCCTAGTTTTCTGCAAATTTGACATTCCACTGTAGAAAAATCAATAGTTCTTCTTGGATTTCCATGCAAATGAGAAAAAGATAGGGTAAAAGGGGATCTCCCTGTCGGATACCCCTAGAAGTGCTGAAAGTTGGACCTGGCTATCCATTTAAGAGTATGGCGAAAGAGGTGGATGTAACACATTGCATGATGAGGTTGACCCAGATTTCATTGAAGCCGAAAGCTAGTAAAACATTTATTAGGAAATGCCATTCTACTCTATCAAAGCTTTAGATAAATCCAGTTTTAACGCTAAAAGTCTTTTTTTAGCTTTAGAAATTTTCATAGAGTGGAGGATTTCATGAGCTATTGTGATGTTATCAGTTATTTGTCTTTCGGTAAGGAAAACTAATTAATTCGGAGATATAATTTTGTTTAGCAATGGTTTAGGCCTATCAGCTAAATTTTTTGAAATGTGTTTGTAAATTATGTTACTTAGGCTAATGGGTCTTAAATCCACAGGGGTTTGAGGAGTTTAAGTTTTAGGAACAAGAGTTAAAAAAGAGAAATTATATTCCTTGGGAAGTGAGACTGTCCTGAAAAATTCTTTAACAATTGATATGATGTTTTAACCATGATATCCCAATTAGCTTTTAAAAAGCCTGGTTGGTATGACCAAGGGTGGAAAAATTTTCCTCACATGATGGAATTGATATTAGATTCTCATTTTCAGAATTTGGAGATTCACGGTTGAAATTAAGCCGGAAATAGAATATTGGTGTTCCGAGTATTGGGAAGTTCCAATTTGGGTAAAGTGTTGGATAAACATGGAGTTTAACTTTTATCGCTTGTAAATACAAAGACCAAAGGGGTCTCGTAGGTATTTAATGGCGTTAAAACGCCATCTGTTAATCATATAGACTTGGAATTTTTTTATATTATAGTCATATTCACGAAAAATTTATCTCCGGATAATTGATGGTAGTAATCATTTTCAGATTTCATGCCATATTTTTAATTCTGCTTTAAAGTTTTATATTTTATCCAAATGTACATGAAGTGGTGATATTATTGTGAATGTTCCTAAGCTTTCCTAGCAGATCTTTCAAGCTTTTCTAGTTTGTTATTTAGAGAAGTGATATTATTGTGAGTGGTTCCAAATACTGTATTATTCCATCTTGCAAGATCCATGGACATTTTTTGAAGTTTAAAAGTAAGCGGATTACTAGAGTGGTCAACAACAGGTAAATTCCAAGAGTTGTACAGGAAATCAAGGAGCGAGGGGTGAGTTTAACAGCATCCAAGAAAATGGAAAAGTTTCTGAAGTTTTAACATATCAGGGGAATGAGTTAAATAATAAAGGGTATTGTCAAAGCCTACTTTGGATAAATGATATCCCTTAGTTTCCCTGTAGAGTTATATCCAATGATTAGAGACCAGAGCCCTGTCAAAATTTTCACATATGTTCTTCGGACCATTGCGATTGTTTGTTCATGTGTATGGGGCACTTTCATATTTTGTGTCTTGTAATCTAAGTATGTCAATTACTTGTTGTGTGAAGTTATTTGCACTAGATGATACCTAATTTCCTCCTTGTTTCTCTTATGGATCCATTATGCAGTTGAAGTCGCCAATCATAATCCACAGTTGTGCTAATTGATGTCATATTTGAAGAATATACGGTCATTGCTCAAATTTGTCACCTGGGTTGATCGCACCATAAACACATGAAAGCATACAAATTTGGTTATTGGTTTTCACTTCAACATAATAAAATTTAATTTTGATGATATGAGTTTGATATCTAAGTTGTTGCGCCAGGCTATTGCTATACCTTTCGCTTTCCCAATGAATGAAATAATAAACCAGTCATGGAAATGAGAACGTTTAAAGATGAGATCCATGTAATCAAAACGAGATTTTGTTATAAAAAATTCATATTATGGTTTTGAGTTCTATAAAGATGGTTTAAGTAATCCCTTGTCAGGGGAGGTCCAATACCTTGGACGTTCCATGATAAAAAATAATAATTCATGTCTTGATAATCAAGGATAATTTTTTAAAACCTTAAGCCCAGATGAGAAAGCCCAGAGAAATTGGAAACTAACAATGAACATAAATCCACTATTATATGAATGGGACAAAAAAAAAACTAAAGTGAATACAAACTATAAAAAGATCGCTATTGTTCAAATATCAATATGCTCAACAGAATACTATTTGCAAATGCTACACTGTGTAAGTACTCTTATAGGTAAGGTTGTAAACAAAGAATAAAAATACTAGTAACATATACTACTAAATATGTAAGGTATAAAGAGGGCTCCATTTATTCGCTAATTTATCTTATTTCAAGTGTTCTAACTAACTAATAAAAATCACCCAAACGGGTATTTATAGGATACAGAACAAGTGATGATTCATATTACTCAGATATTGGAATTCTCATTTTCAAGACACGTAGTAGCTTTAGTGTCATGTGCATAAAGTAGAAGTTTGGACCCACAGAATGTGGGCATCACACCACACGTCTACTTATAATACTCCCCTTTGGATGACCATCATTCTAAAATATTTCCTCTTTAATACTTTGTCGGTAAAACTCGATGGGACAAAATACTTGAGACTTTAACGGGCATCGTCATAAATTCTCTTATTTAAATCCGCATCAGGAAAATCAATTGTGACAAAAGACGAATACTTGAGATTTGGAATGAGGTGGCCGCCTCCACAAATTCTCTCCTTTGTTAAAGCTACGTCAGAAAAACCATTTGAGAAAAACCTGAATGCATGCGCCAGGAAAACCACTTGGAACAAAACCTGAGCACTGGAAGCTCATAACAGTATTGACAATGCTACTCATTTTGCTTTGTTAAAATTTTTTCTGGAAAAAATGCGAGCCAAAAAAACTTGAACCAAATATTATCGGAAGTTATTCGATAACTGCATCTTAAGGAAATCTATGGATATACATCCTTTTAGATGATGATCATTTTTCTAAGTTGTTATCTCATTAAAAACCTCACAAGGAAAACCCAGAGGGACAAAACCTAGACGTAAAAAAAAATGAGTACTTAGAAAACTGATAGACCTGCAGATGTTGCCTCGTTAAAACCAACGAGACAAAAACCAGGACGAAGGAAAAAGACTACGACATTTAGAACTGCGGATACCACTGGACTCGCATGCCTCATTAAAACCTTGACAAGTAAAATCCAGTTGGAAAAACCCTGACTAAGGAAAAAAAGTATATCATAAAAGTCCAAAGTGTCCAATATCCATAGTCTTCCGCGGCTTTACTCCCCCTGATGAGTAATCTTCATAGTTGATCATTATACTGGATAATAATGCATAGAGATCACGAACCATTTTGTAGTGTCTTTAATAGCTTCATTTACCCGAGAAAATTGGTCTAATTTTCCTCTGTACAATTTCTTAATGATCATCTAATTGTGCGAGCGTTTTATTCTCTACTAGCTTTGTCTAAACAATCGTAATCGATCAGAGGAGAAATAAGTATCCTCTACCACCAGACTATTAGTTAGGGAAACGTTAGCCGCTTTAACATTCCCGCTGAAAAAAATCAAAACTCAAACACTCTGATTAACTTTCTCTGTGGGAGACATTCTGCGATTGTTTATGTAAAATATCAAGCTTAACGGTACCACGAAGATGCAGATTTTTTTTCCAGACCAATGTCTCGATATTGGTCCTAGGTAGAACCATGCTTACATGTTTATGACAAACCCAATATCAGGTATTATAGTATATTTAGGTTACTATACCTTTTACACGTCTTTCGTGTAACACTTACCACAGAGTGATACATCTCCTTTGTTGAGATATAAACCGATCAATCTTAAAAGTAAGAGATCGCACAACTGCAATATGCCAATTTATCCATTTAAACACGTCTAAACCTTTAAGGTTGAAGAATTTAATTGACCACTAGCTACAATACTCAATTAACAAATTAAGATCTTGCTTTACCGAGATTTTATATTTCGAACTCATGCTTTAAGCATTTTTGTGCTTTGGAGCTTTTCAGGATTTCCAATCAAATTGTTATTTATTCATCAAATATAGCAAATACATAGTTCATGGGCATATAATATTATTCGTATTTCCCTGGTTTAATTAGTATTTACTTAGATGATTGACCATATTCGTCCAAATCATCTCAAACCACACAAGTTCGATTAAGTTTAGTGAATATATATGACATGGTGTTTCTGCTGATAACTGAAAAATTATCAGAGACTTTCATGCAGACATATGTATTTAGATCTTCATACAGATGTGCAACAGACACATCTATTAAATGCACCGCGAGACCATTAAGGACTACCAGACTTAATGAAATACCGGAAAGGTATTTGCATCTACTACAGGGAATATACTTATTTGGAATCCATCTCAAGGTTTTGTCAAAGACTTTATGCCATTAGTTGACTTCATTTTTTTCACTATGCGCAAACATTCACATGTAGCCAAAAAGGCTTATATTTTTTGATGTTTGGACTGCAATCAATACAAGTGGCCAAATATTTACGCACATTTTCTGAGTGTTCCGGCTGTAGTTCCAATTGTATGTGTTTTTGCGCGAAACTGTTATTCTGCTTGAATCTCTTCTTTCCAGTATAACCAATATCATTCTTTTGATAACATTTCCATGTAGAATGTGGTTTAACACCAACATCATCTATGGCGGTATCATTGGATACTTTGAATATGTCACAAATAATAATTGTATTAGAATCATAGATTTCTCTGTTGCACGCACGCGTTATGGAAATTCTCTCATGTTGAGGTTCCATAGATTTTGCAGAGACATTCTCTTATCAAGAGAACTGCATTCAGATAAATCAGATCTACCTTTGACGGTCTCTTCAAGAGCACTATCGCTATATGATTGTAATTGGTCATTTCTTTTCAGGAGGAGCAAAATAGTTTGAATCAACTAGTCATCCACGTTTTTGGTGTGTTTTAAATGACACACTTTCTGCTACACTCAGAAATTTTCAAGGAAGGAACTTGATTTTCAAATTTAGAAGATATCAAATCTTGTGTATTTCACTGCTAAAACATCAAGATGAGATACATCCTGGTCTATCTTTGTGAAAACCAGGATACTTCACGCCGTTTTTCAGGCGGTAGCCTTTCCTCATCAAACGATGGAAAGACTGTCTCATCGAATTCATAAATCTTATGAAAGTAGCACTCACAATGGAATGTTCAGTTGTTCAACTTACCACTCCTTTACTCAACTGCTACTCGAACTTTCCAGAATTTCTCTTTTAATGGGTGCACTGCTGCACCACATGCCGTAGATCGCCAAAACAATACCCTAATGAATATCCCCCCATTTGTGACATTTGATGTCTCATGTAATATTGTAGTATTAAGCACTACTGATGTTAATTCGATTGAGAGTTTCTCAATGGGTCTCTTGAATGGAGACTTGTCTTACTTGACTAGCTGATGAGTCTAGCAGATTAAAATAAATATGACTTGCTTGACTAGATGATGAGTCTAGAAGACTAAAATAAATATGTATTGCTTGACTAGCTGATGAGTCTAGCAGACAAGAATAAAATAAATAGGTATTTATTTGTTATGAGGAGCAGTGTGTCCATCTTAGTCAATTTTGTATTGACATATTTATTTTGTAGAAAAAAGTGTATGATGATGAGCATGAAAAATTATATGTGAAGCCTCATACGAAAAATATACGTGAGAGGCCTAGTATAGCTTAGGGTTTTGAAGTTTGTAAAAACCCTAATTTGCCAAGTTAAGGAATTTACGTGGAAGGAAGAAGAGAAGTACCAAGCTTTGGTATTCACGTGAAAGGGAAAGGAGGAGCGCCAAGCTTTGGTCTTGAAGCAAAAGCCTCACGTTTTACTCTTTGTATTCAACTTCACACGTTGAGGGTAAAAGAGTAAAATACTAATTTTTAGTGAGAAGCAAGACGTCAAATTTTTAACAAGAAGCAAGACGCTTATATTTTACAAGAAGCAAGACACTCATATTTTACTCTTTGTACTCAGCCTCACATGTTAAGGGTAAAAAAGCAAAATTTTCAATTTTTTGACAAACAACAAGTCATGTAAACTTGGCTTCTGAATGGAAACACACGAGTTTTTGACTTAGGAGTAGTCACTCAAGTTTAGGTTATTGGCTAAGGTGTGTATGTTGGAAGCGAGAGAGGTAGAGACGTCTCCCTCTTCAAAAATTAGGGTTTGAAAATGTTTGGCCAGAAAGAAAGAAGCTATTTTACTCTTCTGCTCAGCCTCATATGTTGTGGGAAAAATAATAAAGAAACCAAACATTTGGAATGCTAAAAGTAAATTCGTGCAAGCCTTTCTCTAGAAAGCAAGATGCAAGCAAGAGGAGCAAGACGTATTTGAAAATTAGGGTGAAACTCCCCTTTTCCGAAATTAGGGTTTGGAGTACCTTTTGACATGCTTTTGCAACGTTTACAAGTGTTGCATATTTATTTTCAAACCCCAATTAGGGTTTGAAATACTTTTTGTCACACTTTTTACAACGTTATAAGTGTCGTGAATTTATTTCAAACCCTAATTAGGGTTTAAAATATTTTTTTTTGACACACTTTTTGTAATATTATAAGTTTTGTGAATCTGTTTTCAAACCCTAATGAAGGTTTGAAAATATCTTAACACACTTTTGACACACTTATAAGTGTTGTGAAGTATTTTAAAACCCTAATTTGAACTCTTCTCACCCATTTGCATTAGTTGTCTCTTTAAGCAAAGAATTAATGCAACTGAGGTGGGATTTTTAGCTAGTAGAAGCTATGAAATTGTGTCTGTCACAATTTTGATTTTGAATTTAAGCACACCTGTGGTACTTTAATTTTGACATGAGTTAATTTTTGGGAATCCAGCTGCGGGATATAGCACCAAATGATACTCAAATTTTCTCTATACTAGTGGACAATCCATCTAGGAGCTTGAGATTTGTCTATACAAAGCTGTATAGGTAGGTCAACACTATTCAGTTGAAATGAATATTGACATAAGGTGATTTTGGGAACATCCTTGTGGAATATAACACCAAATGATACTCAAATTTGCTCTATACTAGTGGGCAATCCATATAGAAGCTTGAGATTTTGAGAGACAGGAACTTAAGCCTCTGTCTTGATAGGTATTAACACAATATGATACTCAAATTTCTCTATACTAGTGGACAATCCATCTAGAAGCTTGAGATTTTATGTAAAATCATAGAAAATCTGGGAAACATAGCGAGCACCAGTGTCATTTTTTGATGATTGAATGATGAATGTTAGTCAATTCATCAAGTAATTTGATCGTATATGTAGATGGCCATACATATAGAGATATGACAGGGATAAACGCCTGAGAGAGGACATGGATAAGCGCCTGAGAGAAGACAGGGGTAAGCGCCTGAGAGAAGACATGGATAAGTGTATGAGAGAGGACATGATAAGCGCCTGAAAGAACATAGAGATAAGCATCTGAGAGAGGACAAGCATAAGCGTCTTCCTAAAAATTCTTTACAAAATTCTGTGGTATAACATTGACGAAAATAAAATAACAATGCTTAGTTGTTAAATATTTCTAGAGATATTGCAGTAGGCTTGAACTCTGAATATCATCACGTTGATGGATCTGTAAGTCAGGGATGATTGACAGAGATGTATAGAGGCGCATTATCATCATTTAGGATGCTGATAGACACCTTTTAGTGTCTAAATTGCACCTTAGTTTCTATTAAGTTAGTATTCGATTTTGCAAATATTACGTGTTTTTATGCTTTTGTAGGTACATTTGAAGAATAAAGATTT
>JAJJMC010012636.1:1893196-1924252 GCA_023531435.1 Papaver californicum
CACTTCTACACACAATTCATCACACTTATTTCCTTCAACTTTCTTTGCTTTCGTTCCCAAAGATCAACCTATTTTCTCTCTTTGTGAGCGAAGCAGGGCGAAACAGCTGCTATCTTGGTTTAGGCTTGCCCTATACGATTTTGATTTCCGAATCTAAAGAAAGTATTTGAACAGTACATTATTTTTCCTAGAATCAATTTTTTAGGTATTAATATGAACGAAGTAAGTTTGATTGAAAGTGGACGAACCAGAAAACAGAGTTGATCATACAAGTTAAAACAAAGGTTGAACGTAAAAGCCTTGATTTGATAAGAAAGGCGTATGAATCTGTTAAGGTTCGAGTTGGTGAACAAACAAACTAGGTTGGAGTTGTTCGGTTTAGCATTCTAGGAGAGGCAAGTATAATTTGAGAGAAAGACGGAAAATCATGACTTGATAGCAACCAGACAAACTCGGTCTTTGAAAGAAAGGCGGACAAGCCATGGTTTTGTCTGAGTATCCTGGTGCAGCTCTTCCTTTTGCCTCCTTCACTCACAACACCCACAGATGGTTGAATGTTGTATCACTTACTTGTGAGACGTCTGTTAATACAAGTCTCACATGCTTCTTCATTCCTAGAAGATCTGACTCTCTTAATCAAAGAAGGTTTAGTTATAGTCGACTGTATCAATCTGAGAAAGGGGCTCTTGTTTCTGCATCGTATCGGTTGTGGTAAGTAGAATCTGTGCATCCCTTACTTCTTCAGTATGCTGAAGATATGGAGGGGTATTGGTAGCACCGATGTTGGTAACCAGAAGAATATTTCCATGAGTAACATTGTTGCTACTATCAGAATTGGCTTTGAGAAATATTTATTGAATCTGACCTAAGATCAACCGCTTTCTGAAACTGAGGAAAATTGAGAAATTAAAAAAATACAACTGGGAGATTAATCTCCCACTGTGGTCGCCAAAATGTTTGTGGGGAAAAACAAATTGAAGACTAATTTAGAAAAAAGTAGGGTAAGCAAGTGATAATTCGTCAATCCTTAAACATTTGTACTGTTGAAGTACTTTGTTTAGATTCGAGAGATAAATCATTACAATCCTGGCCTAAACCAAGCAATGGCCATTCTAGTCTTGTTTCAGTCACAAAATGAGGAGGAGAAGGGTTAGTCTTAGGGAGGGAAGCGAGAGAAGAATGAGTTCAGAGTATCAGACTATGTTGGATGTAATTGGTGTGAATAACTATGAACAAGTCCTTTGTGTGAGAAGATTGAATGATCAATGTTGATTGACTAAATTTTTTCTGTGTTAGATTGTTGTAAACTTGTTTTCGTGTTTCAAACTTGTTCACCTTTCTTTTTTGTTCAATAGATTGAACGTCTATTTATATCATAGTTATTGTAACCACTCGAACTCTTTTCTAGAAGAAATTTTCAATGGTTGAGTAGTGGTAAAGTGGTGAAATTGGAGAAGGTGTTGACCACTTCTCTCCATTTCGATTGAGGTTGAATGGACGGTTGCTCAACTTACCACTCCTCTACTCAACTGCTGATCGAACTTTCCAAAATTTCTCTTTTAGTGGGTGCACTGTTGCACCACATATTGTAGACCGCCAGACCAATACCCTAATGAATATCCCCCTATTTGTGACATTTGATATCTCGTGTAATATTATATTAATCACTACTGATGTTAAGTCGATTGAGACTTGATCAATGGGTCTCTTGAATGGAGACTTGTCTTGCTTGATTAACTGATGATTCTAGAAAACTAAAATAAATATGTCTTGCTTGACTAGATGATGAGTCTCGCAGAATAAAATAAATATGTCTTGCTTCACTAGATGATGAGTCTAGCAGACTAGAATAAAATAAATATGTATTTAGTTGTGTGTGAGGAGCAGTGTGTTCATCTTAGTCAATTTTGTAGAAACAAATGTATGTTGATGAGCATGAAAATTGTATGTGAGGCCTCATACGAAAATATAGGTGAGAAGCCTAGTATAGCTTAGGGTTTTGAAGTTTGTCAATACCCTAATTCGCTAAGTTAAGGAATTCACGTGGAAGGAAGAATGGGAGCAGCAAACTTTGGTATTCAAGTGAAAGGGAGAGGAGGAGCGCCAAGCTTTGGTCTTGAAGCAAAAGCCTCACGTTTTACTCTTTGTACTCAGCCTCACACGTTGAGGGTAAAAGCGTAAAATGTTAATTTTTGGTGAGAAGCAAGACGTTAAATTTTTAACAAGAAGCAAGACGCTCAAATTTTACAAGGAGCAAGATACTCATATTTTACTTTTTGTACTCAACGTCACATGTTGAGGGTAAAAGAGTAAAAAAAAAAAAAAAATTGACAAGCAGCAAGTCGTGTAAACTTGGATTCTGAATGGAAACTCACGAGTTTTTGACTTAGGAATAGTCACGCAAGCTTACCTGCTTGGCTAAGGTATGTATGTTGGAAGCAAGAGGGTAAAAGAGTAAAATTATCAATTTTTTTGACAAGAAGCAAGTCGTTTAAACTTGGCTTATGAATGGAAACACACGAGTTTTTAACTTAGGAGTAATCACGTAAGCTTGCCTGCTTGGCTAAGGTGTGTATGTTGGAAGCAAGAGAGGTAGAGACGTCTTCTTCTTCAAAAATTAGGGTTTGAAAGTGTTTGGCCAGAAAGAAAGAAACTCAATTTTACTCTTCTGCTCAACCTCATATGTTGAGGGAAAAATAGTAAAGACACCAAACATTTGGATAGAAACATGATGTCCATGCTAAAAATGAAGTCGTGCATGCCTTGCTTGTTGTGTTTTGTAGATATGGTAAGAATGGGTTTCAAACTCTCGAACTTGTGAAGATTGATTTTAGATTTAAAAACTAATTTTAAACTAGAAAATATACAAAAAAATATAAAAATAATATTCACAAACACTGATGTTATGGATTTCACTATTAACCAATTAAAGTGATTCAATCTAATCAATATTCATGCAATTCTTTATGTTTAAAGTGATTCTAATATGTTGCAAAAATAGATTTTCAAAGTAACAATTGTAAATCGAAAGTATAGAGCATCAAAAAACTTAGGCTAAGCATGCTCTATTAAAAGAAATCACAACTGCTTAATAAAAATCTTTAAATCAATTTTTAATCAATGTAAATAATCATAATAGAAATTATAAAAATAAATTAAAATTGAAATATACTACTTTTCTTGGAACAATGGCATCCTCCGTCGCCTTAGCAAAGGGTTTTATCTCCTCATATTAATCACTTGCTCAAAATAATGATTCATGGCTCAAAGTGTTTACAAATGATGAAAAATAGTGAAAATAATGAAAACAGAAAATTCACAACGTTTGATAGGCGTTGCGAACTCTCTATTACAGAGAGAAAAGTGTTTCACTAAAGATAAACATTGCAAAATGAAAATAAATCTTGCAAATATTAAAATCTTTAGCAACAGAATCTTCAACTTTTTGACCACGGAAGCTTCAACCTTTTAGCAACGATTTCTTCATCTTCTTCATCACAATCATGAACAGACTTTCTGAATTTTTCGATTTCTTCGATTTTGTCCCGAGCCCCCCCCCCCCCCCCCCCCCTATTACTGTTCTACGTTACCCCTATCTATACTTAAACACCTATTAACTCCCGAATCTCCAAAATCTTTTCTCCATTAATGGAAATCTTATTGGAAGAAAGATATCTCGATGAATATATATATGTTTTCTCTCTTTCGGCCATTAAGTCATGAAGATTTTATCTTCTACGCTGTTGCAAGGGATATTGAGCAAGTATGGAAAAGAATCGTGTTAGTTTATGAGAGAAAATACTGAGTTTCCTAATATCTTCCTTTATTCCTGTATGATCGATTCTCAGTCATTAAATGAGATATTTGTTTCATTCTCGAGTTCCCAAACTTGTTGAAACTCTTCTAATAATCAGGCAAGAATATCTTTGTCTTTAAACCTTGAAAATAACCCAAATTACTTATGACAGAACTTCACAGCGAGAGAAACTTATGAAAGAGAGTGGGTGCCTTTATCAATTCTGGGGGTGCCCTTATCCAAAACTTATGGGGTGCCTTTAACACTTTTCTAAGGTGCATTTATCAACTTTCTCGCCAACTTTTCCACAATGATTTATTCCACAAAAATACCTACAAGTACAATATAAGTACACAATCGAGCACTATCAATATAAAGAATTGAGACAAATCAGACACAAAAACTTGTCTATCGAAAACCCCCAAACTTATTATTTTCTAGTCCTCGAGCAAATCAAATCTAGAAAATAAATATCAATCCTAACTCACTTTCGCAGGCATCGTACGATTGCACTTAGCGTATGCAACAAGCCTTTAAACCCACAGGTGTCCCTATCAGACGAGTTTTAGTCTTGTGGGGGTTTACAAGAGGTATACCCAAAAAACCTTCTACTCCAAACCTTAGCTACCTGTGAACGATTGAGGGTAAACACTAAACAAGCTATTTAGTTGGCATACTAAATTTTTCGGCTATGGGAATCATTACCCTATATGAGTCCAATTAGTGTACACAAGTTTTAACTCAGCGTACTAAAATTCATACAAGAATTCAAAACTCTACTTAGATAGTCGTTCAACCACGATACTCAGAATCTATCAAAGTACAATCAAATGAAAAAATTTAGAAGATGGATATTGACAAAATGAAGTTTGCGCGTGTTGACTAAGGTGAATGGTGTTTCCCATATCTGTCTGAAGGTCAGTGCCAGGATGAATCCTAATGGATTAAAATACGCTCCCACTGGTCTTAATCCCTATAATAATATCGACTCAGCTGGTATATACAAGGGTCCCAGTGGTCGATTTATTGAAAATGTTTTAAATGTACTGACAACATGATTGGATCAAATGAATCCAAGCGCATGCTCCTTATCAGCATCTTACATGATAGTTCTCGTGGATCCTGCTTTCCACGCTTGCTTAGGCGACAAAGACAGGGAGAACACACACATATTATTATCATAATGTCAATACTCGATTTAATTATTTTCTTATGAAGAATGGTTTAAGTAAAACACAATAATGGGGATTATCTCAAACACTCTACTTTATCCTGACAGCGATAACAATTCGATATTGGTGCCCCACCAAATCACTAAGAGAAACACAAAAAATTACAAAAATAAAAACAGAAGGTGATATGGTCGAGGTACACTCCGAGATATGGTGACAACTACCATGTTATTTCTAACACCTGAGCTAGGCATCCTTTTATGAATAGAGCATTTAGCTGGGAACACCAATTCCTATAAAAAAAGAACTAAGGTTCCATCTACCTAGAATGGTTAGTATCATCCTGAATTGTTCACAAGTTTCTAGACTTTGAAGTTTCATATTTCACTAAAAGTTTCTCCCGTACCCCCAAACTTAAATCTAACATTGTCCTCAATGTTCTAAATATGAATAATTAAAGGCATGAACAAAGAAAAACTGTTACCAATAAAAGGAAAGGAGTTAAAGAAATATATTACCATGTCGCATGAGCATGGATTACCTCCCAAGAAGTGCTAAGTTTAAAGTCTTCATCCAGATTAAGAAAGAATTAGTCACCTCATAAAATCATATAGCAAAAGTCGGAACAATTGTGGGTCATCTGAATAAAATAATATTATCCAAAATAAAAGGAAACTGCAGCAGGCCCAGAAAGTGAACAAACAGAGTACACCTTATCCATATCTAATGTCTTGTTTAAGACAACTACATCTAGTTGAGGTTCAGGTTCGGGCTCTATGAAAAGGTCTAGATAAATCTCTTCAGGCTGAATTTCCCCATAGGCAGGATCCAGAAGATCAGGTTGTAGAGTCTGGAAAAACTCAACTAATAAATTTAAGGCACATAATAATAACCTGAATAATTATGGATCCTCAAAGTCAATCAGATTTGACCCACACAGTTGACTACTATGAAAATGTTTGTCATTCTTAAGCAAATGTGTCGATTCTAATCTCCTAAAGTAATTAGGCTTAGTCTCAAAACTTAATAACTGACACATTTGAAATTCAAACGTTCCCACATATGGAAGAAAATATTTTGGTGGGAAAACAAAGTCAATCTTGGTATTATTTCCTAGGTAAACCACATCAACCATAGGATGGGTCTCTAACAACTGAACTTCTTTCTGGACATCAACAGGCTCAGAGAATCTAGTTTTAAGATGATCTTGAAAAATGGTAGAGGTACAAATGTCAAGTCCCAAGTGAGGGACTTTAAGCAGAGATACTTGACAATCACAAGAATCATCGGTACTTCCAAACTTAGGGTGGACATTACTCTCAGATGGACTAAAAACTATTGGTTGGATTCTAGGGTCCTTAAGGTCTGAACTACACTCAGCTTCCTCTATATAAGGAAATAAGGTAGACTTATAAACTGGTAAAATTTCAAACTTGGCTTTCCATATATTATAAGTGTCCATCAAAGGTGCAAAATCTAACAAAGTCTTCACCTCATTAATAACATTATCATCGTCAACATCAAACCCAAAGTGTGCTAGGCATTTGTCTAATGGATCTTCTAACAAAGTGCTTGGCAAAAATTTCTGAACTGAAGTACTAGTTACTTCTTCTAAATCATAGATCTTACAAGAAGGTTATCTTTCCATACTAAATAGATTCAGTTCAACAGTCATGTTACCAAAAGAAAAATTAATTATTCCATTTTTGTAATTGATGACGATATTATATGTAGCTAAAACGGGACAACCTAAGATCACTGATATTTGAGCTTCTGGGACCTGAAAAGGTTGGGTGTCTAGGACAACAAAATCCACTGGGAAGACTATTCTATCAACCTGAATCAAATCATCCTCTATCACATTAAAATTCTCTATGAGTCTATCATCTTTGTCAGAGACTATTGTCTTCGAATCGTTAGACTCTAAATTACTAGTCTCGGGACAAACTCGTTCCTCTAAACCATTATCGGCTTCAAACAAAAAAATTCTACATCGTCTAAAACAGTGATATTTCTAGTCAAATCCTCTTCCTTTTGAATAGGTGAATAATCATTAAAACTATTTGGATTTGAACCAGAAATAACACTATCATCATGAAGCACAATTGGAGTACAATTTCCTAAACACTCTGCCTGTATATTTTAAGTTCTTCACCAATATTATCCTCATCATCATAATAATATAAAGATGTTTGAACCTCGTATAAATAAGTAGTGTTACCAATTCTATCCTCGTCCTCTTGACTAGGTGAATAATTATCAAGGGTATCACTATATTGGAAATTAAGATCACTTTGAGCAATCTTATTCTTATCAAGACTTTCATTCACACTTAATACGAAACTATTTGCATTCTCAGTCAACTTCTTGAGAGAATCCTCTAGAAAAACAAATGGATCATAAGGAGTACTAAATCGCAACTTCTCGTGTGATTCTTCTAGAGAAAGAATTGGAATATTATTTTCTCCTCTCACACTTAATTCAGACCTATGTGTCGTCTCATATAACTTCTTGAGTGATTCTTCTAGAGGCATAATAGGTTCATGATGCATACTAGATCTTAATGTAATTTTAGAATAGTGGTAAAAAGATCGATACTCAGACTTGTGAAGATTCAATTTCTAGACCTAATTTTTAATAAATAAAAATAAAGAAGATTAAAACAAACTTGATTTCAAATTGATGGGAAGAACTAGGGCTAAAGATTCCACCATTAGCCAATATTTCAAGTGATAAAATCTTACAATTCATGTATTCAATTTATTCTAAATATTGTCAAAGTTAGGTTTTTGAAAGAATAATTGTAAATCGAAAGTATGAGACGTCAAAAGTTTAAACCTAAGCATGACCCATCAAAAGAAAACACAATTATTTGATAAAAAACTATTTTTTCCAATTTAATTTAAAACAATTAATAATAAAAGAATTGTAAAAAAAATAGATAAAATAGAAGTTACCACTTAATTATTGTAAGAATGGCTTCCTCCGTCGTCCCAGTGATGGTGATTAGCTCATTGTATTGGAAACACTCTCAAAAATATATTTCATAGCTCAAAAAGTGCTTACAATGGTGAAATAATAGTAACACATGAGATATGATACGCTTATAAGCGTTACCGAGAAGTTTTCTCTGCGTTACAAAAGAAAAAAAAAAGAAAACAGGAGAAAAGAACAGACTTCGGGTGTTGTTGAAGTAAGACTGCTTTAGTGCCTGCCTCAGCGACAGTATCAGCAATACTTCTCTGGCGCCTTATGTTCTTCATCTTCTCTTTCACTAGCAGAAAACTATTTTTCCTGGAATTTTTTTCAGTGCTCTGGCTACCTCCTGATCGCTTTCTCATTTATTTTCTTTGGTATTTATAGGGTTAATAAACCCTAGACCCTTTCTAACCGATAAGGACTCAAAGAACAAGTACAAATCACTCTCGAATCTTGTGATATCTGAAATAGAGAAGAACTTTGTTTTTCCGTCCAGATTCATTCTTGTGGCCAATTTTTCCGGCTGAAACACGTCTTGTGACGTGTATTGATTTTGTCCTGGTTGTTTAACTTCACTTGGGTGAATTAGAATTACCCCAAATCACTAAAAACACGTACAAACCAACTCACAGGAGTTTTCTCACGTAACAATACTTCTTCCCGCCATTTTCGGTTTCAAATTCAAAAGGGAGGTGCCCCCAATCCAACTTGTGGGTTTCTTTATCAACTTTCTGGGTGCCTTTAGTAATTTTTCCGGGTGCCTTTATCACTTTTCGAGCCGATTTTTTCCAAAAATGTGTCTATGAAATACCCCCAAACTTAATATTTGCTAGTCCTCGAGCAAATAAAATAAAATAAAATCCTAACTCACTTTTGCAGGAATCATGACTACATTTAGCATATATAATAAGCCTTTGAACCCCTAGGTCTCCCTAGTGGACGAGTTTTGTCTCGTGAGGGTTTACAATAGGTATACCCACAAAACCTTTACTCCAAGTTTTAACTACTCGTGAACGATTGAGGATAAACACTAAACAAGCTATTTAGTTGGCATACTAAATTCTTCGGCTATGGGAATCATTACCCTATATGAGTCCAATTGTTGTAACGAGTTTTTACTCAAGCATACTAAAATTCATATATAAGAAAACAAAGCTCTACTCAGATAGTCGTTCAACCACGATTCTCAGAATCTATCAAAGTTCAATCAAATGAAAAGATCTAGAAGATGGATGTGGAAAATATGAAGTTTGCGCATGTTGACTAAAGTGAATGGTGTTTCCCATATCTGTTTGAAGGTCAGTGCTAGGATGAATTCTAATGGATTGAGATACGCTCCCAATGGTCTTAATCATTATACTAATATCGATTCAACCGGTATATACAAGGGTTCCATCAATCGATTTATTGAAAATAAAAACACTTATAAGTGTACTGAACATGATTGGATCGGATTGAATCCAAGCGCATGGTCCTTATCAGCATCTTACATGATAGTTCCCATTGATCCTGCATTCCACGCTTGCTTAGGCGACGGAGATAGGGAGAACACACACATATTGCTATCAAAGTGTCTTTTCTTCTTTCTTTTTTTCTTTTTTTTTTTGAACAAGAATAAAAAATGGGGCTTAATCTCAACACTCTATTTCATCCTGGCGGCGATAACAGTTCGATACTGGGCCCCACCAAATCACTTAGAGAAACACAAATTGCAAATATAAAAACAGAAGGTGATATGGTTGAGATAGACTCCGAGATATGGTGAAAACTATCATGTTATTTCTAACACCTGAACTCTGTCCTTTTATGAATAGACCATTTAACTGGGCACACCAATTCCTATTGAAAAGATCTAAGTTTCCATCTACCTAGAATGGTTAGTGTCATCCTGAATTGTTCACAAGTTTTTAGACTTTGGAGTTTTATATTTCATTAAAAGTTTCTCACTTACCCCCAAACTTAAATTTAACATTGTCTTCAATGTTCTAAAGATGAATGATTAAAAGCATGAACAAGGAGAAACTGTTACCAATCGAAGGAAAGATATTAGCGTGTTGCATGAACATGGGTTACCTCCCAAGAAGTGTTAAGTTTAAAGTCTTCAGCCAGACTAAGAAATAATTAGTCACCTCATAAAATCATATAGCAATAGTCGGAACAATTGTGGGTCATCTGAATCAAATAGTGTTATCACAAATAAGAGAAAACTGTAACAGGACAAGAAAATGAACAAACCGAGTACACCCTTATCTAGTTTTCTGTTTAAGACAACTACTTCTAGTTGTGGTTCAGGTTCAAGCTCTATAAAAGGGTCGAGATAAAATATTTTCATGGGCTGGATTTCCTCGTAAGCAGGATCAAAAAGATCAGGTTGAAGAGTCTGGAAAAACTTAACTATTAAATTAGAAGCACATAATAATAACCTGAATAATTATGGATCCTTAAAGTCAATCAGATTTGACTCATACAGTTGACTACTATGAAGGTGGTCATTCTTAAGCAAATGTGTCGATTCTAATTCCCTAAAGTAATTAGGATTAGTCTTAAAACTTAATAACTGGCACATTTGAAATTCTAACGTTCCCACATATGGAAGAAAATATTTTGGTGGGAAAACAAAGTCAATCTTGGTATTATCGCCTAGGTAAACCACATCGATCAGAGGATGGGTTTCTAACAACTGAACTTCTATCTGGACATGATTAGGTTCGAAAAACAGTTCTTGAAGATAGTCTCTTAATATGGTAGAGGCACAAACATCAAGTCCCAAGTGAGGGACTTTTAATAGAGCCAAATGTAAAGCACAGGGAGAATGATAATCACCCCCAAACTTAGAATTTTGGGTGTCTCTAGATAGACTAGTCACAATTTTCCTAATTTTTAGATCATCAGATTCCTGGAAATGGTCAATTGCTTCTTCTGAGTGATAATCGAGTGGTGCATCCTCACTCGTATTTAAAATCTATACGGGTCTATCTTTGTTATCTAAGACTATTGTTTCTAAGATCGTTGGACTCTAAAACAGTATTCTCAGGATAAACCCGTTCCTCTAAACCATTATCGGCTTCAAAACAATAAAGCTCTACATCGTCTAAAACAGTGGTATCTTTAGTCAAATCCTCTTCCTTTTGAATAGGTGAATAATAATTAAAACTATTTGGATTTGAACCAGAAATAACACTATCATCATGAAGCACAATTGGAGTAACAATTTCTTGATCACTCTGCCTGTATATTTCAAGTTCTTCATCAATACTATCTTCATCATCATAATAATATGAAGATGTTTGAACCTCGTCTAAATATGTAATGTTACCAATTTTATCCTCGTCCTCTTGAATAGGTGAATAATTATCAAGGGTAGCACTATGTTGGCAATTAAGATCATTTTGAGCAATATTATTCTTTGCAATACTTTCATTCACACTTAATGCAAATCTTTTTGTATTCTCAGTCAACTTCTTGATGGAATTCTCTAGAGAAAAAAACTAGATCATAAGTGCTAGATCGCAACTGCTCGTGTGATTCTTCTAGATGCATAATAGGTTCATTATAAGGACTACTAGGTTGCATATGCTTTAGGGCATCCATCCAAGACAAAGAACTCGAATCGTCATAGGAATTACTAGATTGCATCTGCTTTAAGGTATCCCTCCAAGACAAAGAACTAGAATTTTGCTCACTTTCGTGTTCATAAGACGGGTGTATGTACGAATAGTAATTGGGATCACCCTGGTATGAGTAATAACCTCCAAAAGGTTGGTGGTGATCCCGACTACTATCCACACAATGTTGATAGTATGGATAATGTCTATTTTGAAATTTAGTCGGATATTCATTGTATTGGTACTCATAATACCAGTTTGACATTTTCTAAAAACTTCCTAAAAAAATCTAAGAAAATAAATCCTAACATGAAGGGGGTTCTAAACATTCACAAACAAGGCCGACTCAACCAAATCAAACCTATTGAATCTAGCAAACAAAAAACATGATGGCTCCGTTAGATTGTTTCTAGACCAACTTTTATTCCTTCGAAAGGCAACTAGTTACAGTTTTAGTAAACCTCTTAGAACGATCTGAATTAGATTAAGTCGAAGAGAAACAGGATAATCTCTAAGGAGCTTTGATAACCCTGTCTCTTGGCAACTTTTCCCTGGGTTACAAGGAGGCTCTAATCAACTTAAAATAATCTTCCTGAACTTCAAGTTAGGATAACAAAGTAACCAATACAGTCCTTTTGAACGAGTTTCCTATAAGCTCGTTACCCTATCGGTCTCTTTGTAGTCAAAAGTTTAAGGTTTAGGTTCGCGGTTGGTAACGTGTTCCTAAAGCAGGCAAGAATGAAACGATGATGAAATCCGAGTCCTTATCTTTTATGGCCAGTTCTTGCCTTTACCAGAAAAATAAGTCCGTATTCAATTCCTCAACATATATGCATACGAAGGAATACAGTAAACCCACTTGTTGGGGATTCGTGGGTTGATCAAGTCTTACCTCCCGTATCAGACGGGGGATGAATCGTTTGTAGTCGAATCGGGCCACCGACTCCTGTGTCAGTGTACGAAACCAAGGGGCCGAGACAATATCGTAATTGTCGTCCTTCCCTGTAGGAGTTTATATTTAAATTACCCTTCCGTAGGGTTTAAAAATAATAAAATGTCCAAAGTCCTAAATAAAGTCCAAAAAGTGTCCAAAAATAAAAGAAAAATTACAGAAATAATAAAAATTCCTAATACAATTTTCTAAACAAATAAAATCTAAATAAACTAAATCTAATTAATAAAAATAAAATCTAAAAATAAAAGTCTATGTCTTCTTCTTTGTTCTTTAAGCTTTAAATTTTAACTCCAAGTCCTTAAATTTAACTTCAAGTCTTTAATCACCAAAGTCTTTGGCTTTATTTCCTTTCAATCCAAGATCCAAACATGTAGCAAAAAGAGAAATACTCAAAGAAACGTAAAATAGAACAAAATAAAAAATAAAAATAAAAATAAACACCTAAATATAAATCTAAAACTCTAAACCTAAAAACAAGTCCCCGGCAGCGGCGCAAAAAATTAATGTAATTTTAGAATAGTGGTAAAAAGATCGATACTCAGACTTGTGAAGATTCAATTTCTAGACCTAATTTTTAATAAATGAAAATAAATAAGATTAAAACAAACTTGATTTCAAATTGATAGGAAGAACTATGGCTAAAGATTCCACCATTAGCCCATATTTCAAGCGATAAAATCTTACAATTCCTGTATTCAATTTATTCTAAATATTGCCAAAGTTAGGTTTCTGAAAGAATAATTATAAATCAAAAGTATGAGACATCAAAAGTTTAAAACTAAGCATGACCCATCAAAAGAAAACACAATTATTTGATAAAAAAACATTTTTTCCAATTTAATTAAAAGTAACTAATAATAAAAGAATTATAAAAAAAATAGATAAAATTGAAGTTACCACTTAATTATTGGAAGAATGGCTTCCTATGTCGCCCCAGTGATGGTGATTAGCTCATTATATTGGAAACACTCTCAAAAATATATTTCATAGATCAAAAAGTGCTTACAATGGTGAAATAATAGTAACACATGAGATATGATACGCTAATAAGCGTTACAGATAAGTGTTCTCTGCGTTACAGAACAAAAAAAAGAAAATAGGAGAAAAGAGCGGGCTTCAGGTGCTGTTGAAGTAAGACTGCTTCAGTGCCTGCGTCAGCGACAGTATCAGCAACACTTCTCTGACGCCTTATGTTCTTCCTCTTCTCTTTCACCAGCAGAAAACTATTTTTCTGGGAATTTTTTTCGGTGTTCTTGCTACCTCCCGATCGCTTTCTCATTGATTCTCTTTGGTATTTATAGGGTTTGTAAACCCTAGAGACCCTTTCTAACCGATAAGTACTCAAAGAACAAGTCTAAATCACTCTGAAATCTTGTGATATCTGAAACAGAGAAGAACTCTGTTTTTCCGTCCAGATTCATTCCTGTGGCCAATTTTTCCGGCTGAAACACGTCTTGTGACGTGTATTGATGTTATCCTAGTTGTTTAACTTCACTTGGGTGAATTAGAATTACCCCAAATCACTAAAAACACGTACAAACCAACTCACAGGAGTTTTCTCATGTAACAATACTTCTTCTCACCATTTTCGGTTTCAAATTAAAAAGGGAGGTGCCCCCAATCCAACTTGTGAGGTGCCTTTATCAACTTTGCTGGGTGCCTTTACTAATTTTTCCGGGTGCCTTTATCACTTTTCGAGCCGGTTTTTCCCAAATTATTTATTTATCAAAAATACCTACAAAGACATAAAAAGCCATAATAAGTACAAAATCGAACACTATCAAAATAGATAATCGAGCGCAATTTAGACATAAAAATGTATCTATCAGATCGCAACTGCTTCAATGATTCTTCTAGAGACATAATAGGTTCATTATAAGGAGTACTAGGTCGTATCTGCTTTAAGGCATCCCTCCAAGACAAAGAAATCGAATTTTGCTCATTTTCATGTTCATATGACGGGTGTGTATATGAATAGTAATTGGGATCACCTTGGTATGAGCAATAACCTCCAAAAGGTTGGTGGTGGTTCCGACTACTATCCACACCGTGTTGATAGTACGAATAATGCCTATTTTGAAATTCAGTCGGATATTCATTGTATTGGTCCTCATAATACTAGTTCGACATTTTCTGACAAAAACTTCCTAATATATTTACAACAAATATAAGAAAATAAATCCTAACAAGAAGGGGGTTCTAAACATACACAAACAAGGCTGACTCAACCAAATCAAACCTACTGAATCTAGCAAACAAAAAGCATGATAGCTCCACAGCTTCTATTCTTCCAAAGCAACTAGTTACAGTTTTAGCAAATCTCTTAGAACGATACGAATTAGACTAAGTCGAATAAAAACAGGATAAGCTCTAAGGAGCTTTGATAACCCTGCCTCTTTGGCAACGTTTCCTTGGGTTACAAGGCGGCTCGAATCTACTTAAAATAATCTTCCTGAACTTTGAGTTAGGCTAACAGAGTTATCAATACAATCATTTTGAATGACTTTCCAATAAACTCGTTTCCCTATAGGTCTCTTTCTAGTCAAATTTTAGGCTTAGGTTCGCGTAGGTAACGTATTCCTAAGGCGGGCAAGAAGGAAACGGTGATAACATCCGAGTCCTTATCTTATATGGCCAGTCATTGCCCTTTATTAGAAAATAAATATGTATTCAGTTCCTCAACATATATGCATACGAAGGAATACAGTAAACCACCTTGCAGGGGATTCATGGGTTGATAGAGTTTTACCTCCCGTACCAGACGGGGGATGAATCGGTTGAAGTCGACTCAGGCCACCGACTCAGTGTTCGAACCCGAGGGGCAGAGAAAATATCGTAATTTTCGTCTTTCCATATGCAGTTTATAGTTAATTACCCTTCCGTAGGGTTTAAAAACAATAATAATGTTCAAAAGTCCAAAGGTCCAAAGTCCAAAAATAAGAAAAATAAACAGAAAAATACCTAAAATAAGTACAAAAATAATAAGAATTTCCTAATACAATTTTCTAAAAAGAAAAATAAAAAACCTAAAAAAAATATAAAAAAATTAACTAAAAAAAAAATCTTTTCTTCTTTTTCCGTTCTTTTATATTTATCTTTGACTCCAAGTCTTTAATCAATCAATATAATCTTTGGCTCCAATTTCTTTTTGATCCAAAACCTGTAATTCAAAGAAAAATACCTAAAAACGTAAAATAGAACAAATAAAAATAAAAATCTAACTAAAATAACTAACCTAAATAAATAAATAAAAACAAATCCGCGCCGGCGGCGCCAAAAACTGTTGTGGATTGTAGTTGTGATAAGAATGGGTTTCAAATTCTCGAACTTGTGAAGAGTGATTTTAGATTTAAAAACTAATTTTAAACTAGAAAATATACACAAAATATGAAAATAATATTCACAAATACTGAGGTTATGGATTTCACCATTAACCAATTAAAGTGATTCAATCTAATCAATATTCATGCAATTCTTTACGTTTAAAGTGATCCTAATACGTTGCAAAAATAGATTTTCAAAGTAACAATTGTAAATCGAAAGTATAGAACATCAAAAACCCTAGGCTAAGCATGCTCTATCAAAAGAAATCACAACTGCTTAATAAAAATCCTTAAATCAATTTTTAATCGATGCAAATAATCATAAAATAAATTATAAAAATCAATTAAAATAGAAATATACCATTTTTCTTGGAACAATGGCTTCCTCCGTCACCTCAGCAAAGGGGTTTAGCTCCTCATATTAATCACTTGCTCAAAATAATGATTCATGGCTCAAAGTGTTTACAAATGATGAAAAGAGTGAAAATAATGAAAACAGGAAATTCACAATGTTTGATAGGCGTTGTGAACTCTCTGTTACAGGTTATTCGAACAAAGCGGATACCCAGAAAGAACTATAAAAGTGTTTCACTAAAGATAAACGTTGCAAAATGAAAATAAATGTTGCAAAGATTAAAAGCTTTAGAAACAAAATCTTCAACTTCTTGTCCATGGAAGCTTCAACCTTTTAACAACGATTTCTTCATCTTCTTCATCACGATCATGAACAGATTTTCTGAATTTTTTGATGTCTTCGATTCCCCATTACTCTTCTACGTTACCCCTATTTATACTAAAACACCTATTAACTCCCGAATCTTCAAAATCTTCTCTCCATTAATGAAAATCTTCTTGCCAGAAAGAAATCTCGATAAATATATATATTTTCTCTCTTTCGGCATTTAAGTCATGAACATTTTATCTTCTACGTTGTTGCAAGGGATATTTAGCAAGTATGGAAAAGAATCGTGTTAGTTTAGGAGAGAAATATCGAGTTTCCTAATATCTTCCTTCCTTCCTGTATGATCGATTCTCAATCATTAAGCGAGATATTTGTTCCATTCTCGAGTTCCCAAACTTGTTGAAACTCTTATAATAATCAGGAAAGAATATCTTTGTCTTTAAGCCTTAAAAATAACCCAAATTACTTACGACAGAACTTCACAGCGAGAGAGAATATGTTTCCTGTTATTTTTTTTTAATTTGAAATGAAAGGGAGTGGGTGCCTTTATCAATTCTGGGGTACCCTTATACAAAACTTGTGGGGTGCCTTTAACACTTTTTTAAGGTGCCTTTATCAACTTTCTCGCCAACTTTTCCACAATGATTCATTCCACAAAAATACCTACAGATACAATAAGATCACAATATAAGTACACAATCGAGCACTATCAATATAAAGAATTGAGACAAATCAGACACAAAAATGTGTCTATCATTACTCTAGAAAGCAACACGCACAAGCAAGAGGAGCAAGACGTATTTCAAAATTAGGGTTAAACTCCCCTTTTCCGAAATTAGGGTTTGGAATGCCTTTTGACACGCTTTTGCAACGTTTACAAGTGTTGCAAATTTATTTTTAAACCCTAATTAGGGTTTGAAATATTTTTTGGCACACTTTTTGTAACATTATAAGTGTTGCAAATTCGTTTTCAAACCCTAATTAGGGTATGAAAATACTTTGACACACTTATAAGTGTTGTGAAGCGTTTCAAAACCCTAATTTGAACTCTTCTCACCTATTTGCATTAGTTGTCTCTTTAAGCAAAGAATTAATGCAACTGGGGTGGGATTTTTAGTTAGTAGAAGCTATGAAATTGTGTCTGTCACAATTTTAATTTTAAATTTAAGCACAATTGTGGTACTTTGATTAATAAATTTATCTATAGCTCGACATGGGTAATTTATGAACAATTGAATATGAATATTAACATGGGTAATTTTTGGGAATTCAGTTGTGGAATATAGCACCAAAATTACACTCGATTTTCTTTATACTAGTGGGAAATTCATCTAGGAGCTTGAGATTTTACGTAAAAATCATAAAACATCTGGGAATATTGTAGTAAGCACCAGTGCTATTCTAATGATTTTGTATAGTAATGAATATTGATTAAATTCATCAATTTGATTGTATAAGTAGTTAGTCATACATATAGATAAGACAGGGATAAGCACCTGAGAGATAGTAAGCATAAGTGCATACTCAATAATTCTTTTGCATAATCTTTAAAGTTTAGTATTTTTGAGACCCACGTCTTGTGAGACAATTTACTATTTTATCCTTGTCAAAAACCAACCATCTACACACGTAAAGGTTCCCTCTCTTGTTTACTATCCAGCTGGAATAAATTTAAGAATTTACAATACCATGTAAAATCAACAGTTAACTTTAAAATAAATTTTATGAACATAGATACTATCTCAATATCATTCCCAGTCCTACCAAGATGACCCATAGAGATTAAAAACTATGAACGACATTCCAGGTGCACGTATCGTGTCTTTTATGTTACAACGATAGCAGAGTTCGACCATGCTCAAAGATGACTTATTTAATCAATTATTATGCTATTGTTCAGTATTTCTCCACTTCTAGTGGTACGGTACTTAACAGGTCCCTAAACCCGAAAATTCATTGTGGTTCCCATATTTAAATACTTGCCTATCACATTTTGTATTTTCCTCATTTGCCGTGTCTATCAATTTGCCAAATGTAGATTTATTTGCAAAGGCACTGATGCAAATTTAATTCACCAAATTTGTGATTTCGGTAATATCTTAGGCGACGAGAAGACTAGATATTAACTCTTAATACCATTTAAAGAAATACAACACTTATTATCACTCGATGTTTGTATATCTACGAGGCGCAGTTAATATATGCAGCTCTCGTTGTTGCTATCACAACATATACAATGTGCATAATATCCACTAATTTTTGGAAGCTCGTCGATATAAGAGGAGCATATATTATGCATAACGTAAAGCTAGCGGAAACATATAATGACGTAAAAAATTACCGCTCTCCTTATTGTCCGTCGTAGCATTAATACTATATATATTTCTTTTCTAAATTCAAGCCAAATTATGTACCGTAGAAATCAATGGCGAAACAATGAAGGAAATTATTTTCTACGCTATCGAAAAGGACGCGGAAAAACCTTTAATTATTCGACTAATGAGGGAATCAGCAAACCTAGCAAAATATCACAAATATTAGTTATACTAATACGTATCTATTTGGATACCTCTTCGTATACCACAACAATGATTTATGTCTTCCATAGCATATATAAGATGTCGCGAGATGTCTAACTGATTTTTAACAAATCCTACTCAAATAGGAACTAAGTTAGACACAATATAAATATGCAAGAGTTTAAAGAGAATTATTCTTTTTTCATATCGTCAGCCCCCATGCTAATCGTCATAGAGCAATTCGTGTTGATAATATGTTAAAATATCAATATGCTCACCAGAATACTATTTGCAAATGCTACACAGTGTAAGCACTACTATAGGTAAGGTTGCAAACAAAGAACGAAAATACTAGTAGCATATACTACTAAATACGTTAGGTATAAAGAGGGATCCATTTATTAGCTAACTTATCTCATTTCAAGTGTTATAACTAACTAATACAAATTACCCAAATGAGTATTTATATGATACAAAACAAGTGATGATTCATATCACTTAGAGATTGGATTCTTATTTTTAAGACACGTAGTAACTTTAGGCTTAATTTGGTATTGCTGTGAGATTTATAAAAGTATTTTTTTGTTGTGCGTTGATGTTTAAAAAAACAGTTGAACATTTGGTAAATTATAAACTAAAAGCTAGAGCTGGTTAAGAAAGTGGTCAAATTGTGTTTGGTAATTATCAGCTTCAACAATTGTTGTTGTAACAAATGACAAAAACAGATATATCTTTCAAAACAGTTTTATTTTAATTTGTAGAGTTTTAAAACTATTAAATTATGTATATATTACATATATATTTGTTTCTTTATTATATATATATATATATATATATATATATATATATATATATATTATTTACTAATAATTATTATTATTATTGCTAAAAATTATTATTTTGAATAACCATATTTTTATTGTTGACATAATTTTGAGAGAAAAAATCAAACTATAATTGGATAATTATTTAATATTTGCTCTTATTTGCTCTTATTGATATTTTTTATAGATATCATTACATATTTATTTTCTTTTAGCAATTGATTGTAAAAGATTTAAGAGTACTTTTTGTCATTTATAAATAAAAGTGGGGATAGAAAAGAAAAATCATAAATAAAAAATACGGTGGCGCCACAACTTCTGTTTTTTAAACTTTTAAAAGCTCATTTTCCTCAGATTTTAAAAGTTGGGGAATTTTGGAAGTGAAAGCACTTTATAAAGATTCATTCCGATCAAGCTTCCTTCATTTGAATCTGGAAGTTCTTCTCAGATACAAGGAAATGATTCAAGAAATATTATTATAAATACGTTTAATAGTACTTTTCGGAAGAAAAAAAACATTATCAAACTCAACCTTAGTATCATGTACATAAATTAGAAGGTGGGACCCATATAATATGGGCATCCACACCACATGTCTACTAATAACAACTATTAAGAGTTAGGAATTAAGACCGCTAGAATGTTGTAAGGTTTAATCCAGGCGGTTAGGAATGCAGGGTCACAAGAATAGAAGAACAAGTAGAGCACAAGGAATCAGTCCACTAGCATGAGAAAAAAAAATACTAGAGTAAATTTAGTTACTCAAAATCTGAGTCAAAGAATATCAGTGTTGTAGAAGAAGAAATGTTGAAGGGATAAACTCAATCATTACTAACAACAGAATTAGTACAAAGTACTTATAGGAGTCACTGCACACTCACACACATGTGTAGTGTTATTACATGAATCAAACTATCCTATTACAGAGAGAACTAACTACACTATACAAACTGATAAGGGAACCTTTTGGTGTAGCTCTAATACTCCCCCACAAGCTGATGTCTCTGAAAGAACATCAGCTTGTTTACCAAATCAACAAATACATCAAGTGATATTCCTTTGGTAAAAAGATCAGCCAACTTTTACTGAGAAGGAACAAACTTGATAACCAGAAACTTTGAAACAATAAGATCCCTTATAAAGTGGTAGTTTATTTTCACATGTTTGTTATGGTATGGAAAACTGGATTACATGCTAGACTTGCTGCACTTTGATAATCACAAAATATGGTAATAGGTTGCTGAAAAGAAAGTCCCACCTCCTTGAGAAGATAAGATAACCAAAGTAGTTATGCAGTTGTATTAGCTAGACCCTTGTATTCTGCTTCAGCAGAGCTCCTTGAAATAGTGGGTTGTTTCTTTGATTCCAAGAAATCAGAGAAGAATCAAGAAAAATACAATATCCAGATGTGCTTTTTCTAGTATCAGGGAAACCATCCCAGTCAGAACCTGAATATGCAGTTAAAGTAGACAAATCATTGGATCCAATAGTAATTCCAGAACCTAGACTTCCTTTCAAGAATCTTAATATTCTCTTGACCAACTGAAGATGATCAGTAGTTGGACTATGCATAAACTGAGCAACATAACTGACAGCATAAGCTCATGTCAGGTCTTGTCATAGTTAAGTATTGCAATCCACCTACCAAGCTTCTGTACAAAAGTGGATTCTTTAGCAGCTCTCCAGAATGAATAGAACACCTAGGACCCTTGGCAACTGATTTGCACAAAGCTTACAACCCACCATATCAGCTTTTGTAAGTAAATCCAAAGTGTACTTTTTTTGTTTTAATAACAAAGTAGAAGTAGACTTATTTTAATGCACTTCTATGCCAAAAAATAATGCAGTTCTCCTAAGTCCTTCAGTGAAAATTTTTTGTGTAAAGAGAATTAAGATGAGATAACAAGGTTTTTATAGTCCCTGTAAGAATTATATCATCTACATAAAGTAGAAGAAACATCATACGATCAGATGATTTAAACTGGAAAAGAGAATGATCACACTTTGATTATAGAAAACCATATTGAAGTAAAAAGCTGCTAAATTTTTGGAACCAAGCTCTAGGAGCCTGGTTTAGGCCATAAAGAGATTTCTTTAAGTGACAGACATAGTACTCTGTCCCTAGTATTTTGTGACCCTCTGGTTGTTCCATGAAAACATATTCATTCAGATGCCTATGCAAAAATGCATTTGAGACATCAAGTTGCTTGATTTGCTACCCTTTTGATACTGTAATTGTGAGTCTAGTTTTTATCGTTGCAGCTTTAAGAACAGGGTTAAATGTATCTGAATAATCCACCCCATCTAATTGATCATAACCTTTAGCTACTAATCTTGTTTTATATCTCTATACTGATCCATCTGAATTCAGCTTCAATTTGAATACCCATTTACAACCAAGAACATTCATTCCTAGATTATATGAAATTGTATCCCATGTTCCATTGTCCATCAATGCGTTATATTATAGATCCATTGCTTTTCCCCACACTGGTATTTTACAAGCATCCTTATAACTCTTGGGATCCTCATGATGGAGTAAAGAAGTAAAAGTAGTTGAAATTGGATGTTGTACCACATGATTAACAACAAAATCAGGAAATACTTTTGGTTTGACAGTCCCAACTTTAGATCTTGTAAGCATTATTGAGGATGAAGGAGTTAAATTGTCATATAAAGGAATAGAACTAGCAGTATTGCTAGAAACAGAAGTAAGTGAGGATTCAGAATTAGTAGACTCATGAGGTAGCACTTGAGAAGTGGAATAAGGAAAAATCTGTTTATCAAAAATTACATGTCTTGAAGTGTAAACTTTACCAGTAGAATTCTCATAGCACATATAACCTCTATGAAGATCACTGTACCCAATAAAGGTACAAATAGGAGACTTGGGACTGAGTTTATCAGCCCTAAAGGCTCTAGATATGGATAACATTGAGAACCAAATTTTTCAAGAGAGCGTAGTTTGGTTGTTTGTGAAATAAAAATTCAAAGGGACAATAAAATTGTAAGAGCTTTGTTGGTAATCTATTTATGAGAAATGTAGATGTATGGAAAGCATCATACCAAAAGAATTTAGGTAAATTTGCTTAAAACATAAGAGTATGACCAACTTCAGTGATATGCCTATGTTTTCTCTCTGCCAACCCATTTTGTTGAGATGTAAGTGGACAGTATAATCTAAGAGAAATTCCGCACTGATCTAGATAAAGTTTGAAAGGGCCTTTTGTAAGTTCATAGGCCTTGTCACATTAAAAACAAATAATCTTGGTGTTATAGATTTTCGTTTATTTGTTTAAAATGATGAAAAGATACAAGACAATCTGTTTTGACCTTTATTGGATAAATCCAATGATATCTAGTGAAATCATCTATGAACACAATATAGTACCTAAAACCAAAAAGAGATGAAACAGGAGCAGGATCCTATACATCTGAGTGAACAAGCTCTAAAGGAGCTGAACTGACTCTATTTGACAAATTAAAAGATAATATTTTTCTCTTACCTAGTTGACAAGAAGAACAAACAGACTCTATTACTCTTGAAGTGAGCTTTATTGACTAAGAAGCTTGAAGTTTATTGACAATGACAGCTGCAGGATGGCCAAGTCTGTTGTGCCAGATTGGTGAAGGAGCTGCAATGGATGTGTGATAGCAAACTGGAGATATGGAATGAATAGATTAAATTGTATAGAGATTGTTGTAGATGGAGCCTCTAGCAAGAACCTGTTTTGTCACCATATATTTTATCAAATATCCCCACTCATGTAATTCAAAAAAGCAAGAATTATCTTTAGTAAATTTAGCAATAGATAGTAAATTTTCTTTAATACTAGGGATATAAAGAACCTTGGAAAGTTTAAAATCCTTGTATTTTGTAGAGACTATTGAATCACCAGTGTGAGAAATAGATGCAAGCTTACCATTACCAATCATGACACTTAAAAATCCTGTGTAAGCAGAAGTATTTGTTAACTATGTAGGATCCCTGGTCATATGATTGGTTGCACCAGAATCTGGGATCCAGTTTGTAGTTATTTGTTGAGAAGAAGCATTTGAAGCATTCATAGTGTCTTGAGAATCAGAATGCAGTTTTATACCAGTAAAAGCTCTCGGAACTGAAGTGAAAGTATTTTTATCAGGAGTATATCTATAGTAGCACCAACTAGCAGAATGGCCCAGTCTTCTACATATTTTACACTCAGCCCCTAACCAATCCATAGTACCACTACCAGAATATCATTTAGATCCACCACCAAAACTAAAAGATCCAGGTACATTAGTACTATTTTTGAAGTGTGCATTATGATTCTTGAAACCATTTCTATTACATTTCTTATAACTATTTCCCCCTCCAGAATGCACATTTTTCACATACATTGCAGAAGCATTATTGTTATAAAAAAATGCCTTTCATATCAGAATTTTGCTCTTTGAGCCACTGTTGGTGATTAATAAGCTTTCCTTTTATCTCAGGAAAAGTGAATGGTACTTCTCTTGTTTGAGCAGCAATAACAAAATTATTGTATTTTCGACCAAGACCATTCAAGACATACATGATGATATCTGAATTACTCACACGTTCATTAATAGCAGCTAAATTGTCAGTAATGATCTTGATATGTTGAAGATAATCCTCAACATATTGATTTCCTCTTCTAATTGATCGCAACTGATTACATAGCATAGACTTTCTAGCATTAAACTGTGTTGTAAAAGTTGTTTCAAGAAAATTCCAGATCTCATAAGAAGAAGTGAGACCAAGAGCATCACCTGACACAGATTGAGTAAATGTAACTTTAAGGCAGCTTGCTACAAATCGATCTACCTTTCACCAATAAGTCCAAGATGTATTCAGTGCTGGATTACCACCAACAACTATAGAACGATGAGGTTCTTGAATTGTACCATCAACGTAACCAAACAGATCTACAGATATCAAGATTGATTCAAACTGATCTTTCAAGAGTATATAATTTGAAGAATCAAGTATTAATGAGATAAAATTTGCGATATTAATAAAAAGAAGTCGAAAAATATACTAATCTTGATCTCGATCATCATCAGGAGTAGGAGCGAAAGCTGGAACTTTACGATTTGATATTTTTAGAGGCATTGTGCTGTCGATGAACTCACAAATCATAAATTTCTAAGCAATCTTGAACAAGAAAATGATATCAATGATAGAAATAGCTTCTGAGAATCAAGATTTGAGAAGCAGATACAATGAAGATTGAAATCTTGATAAAAAAAATCAAGAAAGGTAACTAAGTAGATGAAATTTTGATGAAATTCTACAAAGAGCTGAAGATTTGCAATGATTCAATCAATTGGTTGAATTTAAAATATGAAATTGTTGATGTAATTTTCTTAGAATAAAATAAAAATCCCTAACCTAGTCTGCTACCATGAAAGACTATCAATACCATAGAAGAATAAATATTGAAGGGATAAAATCAATCATTACTAACAACAGAATTAGTACAGAGTACTTATAGGAGTCACCGCACACTCACACACACGTGTAGTGTTATTACATGAATCAAACTATCCTATTACAGAGAGAACTAACTACATTATACAAACTGATAAGGGCTTCTGGTGTAGCTCTAATACTGAGAAATAATCAAATGATATACGGTAAGAAAGGATTCAAAACTGTATAAAAACCAAGATTATCTACTAAATCGAAATCCAAGTGAACATAATTTGAACTTTCTCACAGATTGGTTTAGCTACTACCAAATTTAAGAGATCAAAATTGTGAACCATTTGACTGATTGCTAAAACAAAGACTAGGGAGCAACAATCACCAGAATATTCAAAACACAGACAGGAGTCACAGGACAGTTGAAGAGTACTAGTCAACTAGAGTTAAAAGTATATAATGATATTGGTTTAGCTAATATTTCTTGATATTTAATAAAATTACCAGAACATTACAAGATAGGATTTCTCGTAGCGAATTTTATGTACAGTAATTTGAAGGCATATAGTTTCATACATTCAAATTCTCAGGGTTTCAAAAATAATTGAGAATATTTTTCGAGCATACCTTATCCCTTCTATGTCTACATTGTTGGAGAAAATGAGTTTAAACTAAATGTTTTTTGGTCTTGGTGTGATTTGAATGAATCTCTTTAGTTTAGTCCCACATTGGGTATTCTAAAGAAGGATGTCCACTATATAATTATTCTCATGTGGATAGTTAGACAAACAAGAGGGTGGAATGAGGTGGGCAAACAATAGATGGGCTAACTAATGTATTGGGTTTGCCAATGAGAAACACATCAACCATGATCTATTATTTTTACCAAAAATAGTTTTACAAAACCGAAACCCTATATAGTTTTACAAATCCGAAACCCTAAAGGATTCTTTTTATGTTTTGGGAAAACTTGATTTATAAGAAATCTGAAACCCTAAAGGTTTCTTTTTTCCTATAAATACAAAACGTTTTCAGAGTTAAAATCCATCCCAGAAGCGGCTACTATCCTATCTTCTTTTTACCATCTTCTCGCTTTGTTTTGGCTTTGAGTGTTTATTTCCCTTCCTTCCCTGTTGCTAAGTTCAAGAGTGGGTAGTCTGTATTGTGCTAATACAAGCTATATCGGGCAGTATTATCCTGGACACATCTTCGCACGTTGGGGTTTAGCATTGCTCTTCTCGAGTATACCCGCGAACTAATGTGTTAAGGACAACTTGTTGAACCTGTGATTTTGCCCTCGTAGTTGTCCTTGGTAGAGTTGTTTTCAATTCAGTTCTTTATATATTATTTTGAACATCTAACGCTGATGTTCATTGTTGCAAAATTCCAACAATCTTAACACATTAGATTTTATCTCGTAACAATGGGAAAGAATGATGTTGAAAAACCAAGAAGTTCAACGGAAAGGATTTCAAGAGATGGCAATCCAAGATGTTGTTTTTCCTGAGTTTTCATGAGTTAGACGTAGTACTGGTTCCTTTTGATGATTTGATGAATATTGAAGAAACTACTGAAGATGATAAAGCGTTTTACAAGAGGCAGAATTATCTGGCTAAAAATCATATTATGAACTGTTTGGAAGATGCGATGTATGATTTTTATAATGCTAAAGAAAATTTCAGTGCTTATGATTCGTGGACTGCGTTAGAAGCAAAGTACCAGGCAGAGACTGCTGGTAGCAAGAAATTTCTGGTCGCGAAGTTTATGGATTTCAAGATGACGAATGATAAGTCTGTTGTTGATCAATTCCTTGAACTTAAACAAATCATCAACGAGATTCTTGCTGAAGGTATGGTCTTTGATGATACCTTTCAAGTATCTGCGGTAATTAGGAAGTTACCATCTTCTTGGTCAGAGAACAAAAGAAAATTGAGGCATGAAACGGGTGAAATCAACATGGTTGAATTGGGAAAGAAGATTCAAGTTGAAGAAATGTTATGCACCAAAGACAAGAATGTTTCGTTTGCAAGAGATATGACAAATAAGGCTCATATGACTGAACAAAAATCTGGAAAAGGTGATAACAACAAACGCAACCCTAAGCCTAGACCGCACAAGAAAGGTATTTTTCCGAAACCCAAATCTGGCATTGGTAAAATTAAAGGTGCATGTTATGTTTGCGGTATTCCTGGCCATATGGCAATTCACTGTAGACAATGTAAGGACCTTAATAAGAAGAATAATGCCAACTTGGTTGCTGAGAATAAGAAAGAGTTTTCTGCTATGGTGTCTGAAGTTAATCTGGTGACAAATGTGAAGGACTGGTGGGTAGACTCTGGAGCTACCAAGCATGTATGTGGAAGCCGAGACTTGTTCACCTCATATCACAAGGTAGGGGAAGGCGAGAAACTCTATATGGGTAACTCATCTGCAGCATAGGTTGCAGGAAAGGGAAAGGTCGGGCTAAAACTTACATCTGGCAACACTCTCACATTGAATGACGTTCTTCATGTTCCACACATCTGCAAGAATCTTGTTTCTTGTTCTGTTTTAAATGATAAGGATTTTAAAGTTGTAATTGAGTCTGGAAAAATTGTAATAGGGTTATAAGACTGAGGGTCTATATAAGCTTAATGTAAAATCTGATGAAATAAATATGAATTATTCTTCTGCTTACATGTGTGTGTCATTGAATGTTTGGCATGGTAGACTTGGTCATGTAAACTATAAATCAATGCATAAATTGGCTAGCGTAGGCTGCATACCTAAATTCACTATTGAAAAGGATCATAAATGTGAGATTTGCGTAGAATCTAAGCATGCTAAGAAATCATTCAGTAAGAATGTCCAGAGAAATTCTAAACCCTTAGAATTAATCCATTCTGACCTAGTCGATATGAAGTCAAATCAAACTAGAGGTGGTAAGAAGTGGTTTGTCACTTTTATAGATGATTGTACAAGGTACTGTCATGTTTATTTGGTTAAAGGGAAGGACGATGCCTTAGAAGCCTTTAAGATATATAAACTCGAAGTTGAAAACCAATCGAATGCTACTATTAAAACTATTAGTTCTGACCGTGGTGGTGAGTATGAAATTCTTGTATGAGATTTTTGCGAAGAACATGACATAATACATGAGACAACAGCCCCTTATTCACCTCAATCCAATGGTGTAGCTGAACGTAAGAACCGTACCCTTAAGGATATGATGAATGCTATGTTGATTAGTTCAGGATTACCTGCAAACTTGTGGGGTGGGGTGGGGGGGTGGGTGGGGGGTGGGTGGGGCATCCTCTCAGCTTGTTATATCTTGAATAGAGTACCCTTTAAAGGATCAGATAAAACTCCATATGAGTTATGGAAAGGTAGACAACCATCTTATGCTTACTTCAAAGTGTGAGGGTGTTTGGCAAAGGTGGTCATACCTCCTCCTAAGAGAACTAAGATAGGACCTAAAACTGTTGATTGTGTCTTCATAGGGTATCCTGAGCATACTAGTGCTTATAGGTTTATGGTTGTGAGTTCTGAAATTTCTGACATTGGGTTGCATACTATTATGGAATCTAGGGATGCAGAGTTCTTTGAGAATGTTTTTCCTTTGAAACTTGATTCTCGAAAGAGATGTTTAGATGAACCTCTAGATATGCCTTCAACCAGTCAGTCATTACCTTTAGAGGTGGATGCACCAGAATCTGAACCTAGAAGAGGTAAAAGGGTTATAACTGAGAAAACCTATCCTGGTTGCATTACATACCTAGCCGAGTATGAGCCATAGACTTATAGAGAAGTCATGACTTCTTATGAAGCTCCATGGTGTAAACAAGCTTCCATTAGTGAAATGGATTCCATCCAAAAAAACGGTACTTGGGAGATTGTAGATTTACCTCCAGGGTGTAAGGCCATAGGTTGTAAATGGATCTTCAATAGAAAACGTAATATATATGGAACTGTTGATAAATACAAGGCTAGGTTGGTAGCTAAAGGCTACAAACAGAAAGAAGTTATAGATTTCTTTGATACTTATTCACCTGTGACTAGAATTACTTCCATTAGGATGTTAATTGCTATAGCCTATGTCCATTACCTATAGATACATCAAATGGATGTAAAGACAGCGTTTTTAAATGGTGAATTAGATGAGGAAATTTACATGGAACAACCCGAGGGTTTTGTAGTGAAAGGTTGTGATAAAGAAAGTGTGTAAACTGATTAAATCTTTGTATGGTTTGAAACAAGCACCTAAACAATGGCATGAAAAATTTGATCATGTGATGATTTCTAGTGGTTTTAGGATTAATGAATCTGACAAGTGTGTTTACACTAAACTTGTTAAGGATGCCTGTGTAATTGTATGCTTGTATGTTGATGATATGTTGATACTAGGTACAAACATGGATGTTATTAATTCCACTAAGAAGTTGATGAATGAGAAGTTTGACATGAAAGACTTTGGCCCTGCTGATGTAATCTTAGGGATGAAGATTAAAAGGAATTTTAATGGTTATAGTTTGAGTCATCTCATTATGTTGAAACTATACTTAAGAAATATAATCAGTTTAACAGTAAACCTGCTTGTACTCCATATGATTCCTCTTGTAGTCTCAAGAAGAATAAGGGTGAGGGAGTTAACCAACTTGAATACTCAAGAGTCATAGGAAGTCTGATGTATTTGATGAACTGTACGAGACCAGACATTGCCTATGCAGAGAGTAGGTTAAGCAGTTATACTTGTAATCCAGGGAAGATGCATTGGGATGCACTTATTAGAGTGCTGGGGTACTTAAAGTACACAATGTCCTTCTGTTTGAGTTATGAAAGATACCCTGCGGTCTTTGAAGGATTTTGTGATGCAAACTGGATAGCAGACTCATAGGAGTCTAAGTCTACGAGTGGGTATGTATTCACTCTAGCAGGAGCGTCTGTTTATTGGAAATCTTCCAAACAGACATGTATAGCTCGTTCCACTATGGAATCAGAGTTTATTGCGTTAGATAAAGCAAGAGAGGAAGCCGAATGGCTAGGATGCTTTTTAGAAGACATTCCTCTTTGGCATAGGCCTATGCTAGCTATATCTATACACTGTGACAGTGTGTTTGCGATATTTAGATCTAAGAACAGTGTTTATAATGGGAAGTCTATACATACTCGTAGAAGACATAATTCTTTGAAACAACTTATCTCTACTGGCGTTATTACCGTTGACCATGTGAGGTCTAAGGAGAATATCGCAGATCCTTTCACGAAAGAAGTGTCTAAAGAGATAGTTAGTGTTGTATCGAGGGGGATGGGACTTAATCTCATAAAATAAAATTTCCATGAAGGATACTCAACCTTACTGACTGGAGATCCCAAGACGAAGGTTCAATGAGATAACTGATTTGTGGTGATTAAAGGTATGCAATATCAAGAGAATTACATTTTCTGTCCCTCCCTATGGTGTATTGTTGTGATAGTGTGACTGCATGTGAAAGATGATTTTTAAGAAGTCTTAATGAGTTCTATAGTTTCAATTTTAAATTGAAGTGGGGTGTAGCAGTAACACTCTTTATAGAACTCACCTATCTGAATGAGGAAGTGGGCCGCTTCCTATGAGAATTTGAGCGAATTCTGAGAAACGGGATACGTCCAGGGACAAAATTGAAACAACGGCACGAACTTAGCAACGCCAGGAGGATATCATGCGTGGTTGTTATCGCAAATTGCATCAAACGCTAGCAGTTCAAGATATCGCGTTCACTGTCTCTAGCAAGTAGTTTCGGTAACTTCTCACTAA
>JAJJMC010012636.1:1924262-2001272 GCA_023531435.1 Papaver californicum
GTAACTTCTCACTAAGTAAAGGTTCAAGACCTGATGGACACCTTTGCATATATGGTATTTTCCGCATTCTGATTTTTTCGTTTTTTAAGGAGATTTCATTCATGTGGGGGATTGTTGGAGAAAATGAGTTTAAACTAAATGTTTTTTGGTCTTGGTGTGATGTGAATGAATCTCTTTAGTTTAGTCCCACATTGGGTATTCTAGAGAAGGATGTCCACTATATAACTATTCTCATGTGGATAGTTAGACAAACAAGAGGGTGGAATGGGGTGGGCAAACAATACATGGGCTAACTAATGTATTGGGCTTGCCAATGAGAAACACATCAACCATGATCTATTATTTTTACCAAAAATAGTTTTACAAATTCGAAACCCTATATAGTTTTACAAATCCGAAACCGTAAAGGATTCTTTTTATGTTCTGGGAAAAGTTGATTTACAAGAAATCCGAAACCCTAAAGGTTTCTTTTTTCCTATAAATAAAAAACGTTTCCAGAGTTAAAATCCATCCCAGAAGCGGCTACTATCATGTCTTCTTTTCACCATCTTCTCGCTTTGTTTTGCGCTTCGAGTGTTTATTTCCCTTCCTTCCTTGTTGCTAAGTTCAAGAGTGGGTAGTCTGTATTGTACTAATACAAGCTATATCGGGCAGTCTTATCCTGGACACATCTTCGCACGTTGGGGTTTAGCATTGCTCTTCTCGAGTATACCCGTGAACTAATGTGTTAAGGACAACTTGTTGAACCTGTGATTCTGCCCTCGTAGTTGTCCTTGGTAGAGTTGTTTTCAATTCAGTTCTTTATATATTATTCTAATACATCTAACGTTGTTGTTAATTGTTACAAGATTCCAACATACATTTCCTTAATAATAGCAAGTGCTTCATCTTGTTTTCAACTCTTTCTCCGATCATGAGAGGAAGAAAGACACCAAATTTGAGTCCGAGAATTGGGTGTTCACTGTTCAGTAAACTTGCGTTTAAGTTACAGATTCTAGAACAACATTCTACCCAAGTTTGAGCTTCAGTATCTTCGTCATGGAAACTTGGGGTCAACCCTCTAATTAAGATGAACAAACAGCTAGACTTACCCATACAAGACTATCTACAAATTACAAGGGGCAATCGGCGTCTTTGTTGTTATCTATTATAAATCATCAGACCATGTAATCATGTACAAAGAAAAGGGTATCAGGGATCACAAGAGGCAAGGAATTCATGTAGAGATAGAAACGTACGAGATTCTCCTTCGCAAGAGTTGTTGTGTCTATCACATCGTTGTTACTCGTAAGAACCCACAAGTCTTCTGAGGTTACTCTTTTTAGGCTACTGCGACAAAAAGGGCAGGATTGAGATCGCAAATTCCTAGTCAAAGAAAACAAATACGTTTTCATTTTACGGATACACAACACATAGCGATTATGAGTTGTAGGGACGCACTTGCCCTCTTGAAAACAGATTAAACAAGAGAAAGAAATGCAAATAAAGTCTTAGTTACCAATCATGGAAGCAATTCAGGCAGAGGGAATGACGGCAGTAGGGTAAGACCATCCTAGTGCAAGCTTCCATACAAATTCCACATTCATCATCTGTTTCGAGATCCTTGTTGATGATCCTTCTCCTCTCTTCGGCCATTTTCTTTTCGGAGACATGTGTAAACCAACGCACCTTACCTTTTTCCTCCAGTGCGGTTAAGTCACCCTCTATTAGCTGAAGAGACGGATATATAACAGCTGCAAGAGTGTTTTTCATTTAAAATTTGGCCTAAATACGAAATCACATTATGAAGCAAGAGATAAATTGTAGTACAAACCATAGAATTCCCTAAGACTGGCTCTCCTTTCATGTGAAGATATAGTTGTTTTGCCGTCAACGTGTACCTGAAACAAATTTAAGAAGCTTGATTACGGGTTACTCGCTCACAGAAATGTGGGAACATGAAAGAAACAACAACTTATCGCGTAAGAGCAGTAAAATGCAATAGTAAGGCATAACAGATTAGATTACCTTGTATATAAGTATGTTGAGAAGACCTAGATAGTTTGGGAGGGTATCTGTACAACTACAATCCATCCATTCAATCAAAAAGATAAATAATGGAGCAAGAGGATTGAAAGACAATCTCATTTGAAGACATTCTCCACCATAATCTCTTGGAAGAGAAACTGCCCTGAAAATAGCACATCCAAACTCAAATCCATTGATTTCAGCCTCTTAAACAAACAGTCTAACAATGTTTTCTCAGAATTTAACGCAATAAAATGGGGTTTTTCTTAAACCCTTCAACATAAATAAACATCTTTATTGGTTTCTAGTTTATAAAGCTAAAACCTCAGATACTCCTACCATAACCAATTCTTAAGTAACTGCTTCAATAATGTTTACAGAAATGAGTTTTCATACTTTGTGTTTGAGTTGCAAAACAAAGGCGACTTCGACAAAATATCTTGAAAATAAAGTGCAAATCAAAAGGAAAAAAAAAAGGTAGGATTGAAGAACATCATGAACTTACAAGGCATTGGCATGCTGTATATCAGCTTCAAGAGCTTTAATAGATTCTCTATAAGACAATTTCTGTGAATGTTTTTGCATCATCTCTCCCTCCCTCTCTCTCTCTATTTCTATGTCCCTATGTTTTTGTGGAGTCAGAGGAACAAAATTGAGAAAGAATATGAAAAGCAAGGGAAAGTGAAATTCCTATCGATCAGAGCAACAGAGATATCAGAAAAAGGAGTCTTTTGGTGGGAAGTTTCATTATTATGTAGGACGGTTGTAGAGAGAGAGACACACAAAACTTTTCCTTTTACTAGAGAGGTTGCTTAGAAATGAAACTTGTATCAAACTTCAAGTCAAGAAAGGGATACCTTCAACATCTTCTAAAACAGTTCTATTTCTTTTTCTTCTCTTCTTTGCTTATCTATCTTTTCCTATGTCTTCATTTGATAAATTTCATTAACTGAAGAATATTTATCTTTATGTTCGTCTTTGTATATGGATAAATTAATAATAATTCACATTTCCCTCGCTTATTGTACCCAAGGTACCAATTCAGATATTCCCCGCACGATCTTGTAACCGATATAATTTATATTCTTTTTTTTTTTGGTTCTAACGATTATCTCTTGGTCAAATCCGGTCAGATAATCAGCTGACAGGTTTCCGGATGGAATTGCCCACTAATTAATAATGCGCGGCTAAAACCATCTAGGTATAAAAAAAATCGACAAAAGCTCCGTATCTGCTTAAACTACCCTTATTTTCAACCCAATCCAACTTAAAAAGAACTTCAACAATTATAAAAATAAAACTAACGAAAACTTAAATCTCTCTTCTCTTCTCTTCTCTTCTCTTCTTTTCTCTCCAACACAATTAACAGCACCACTCCATCACCAATCAGCATCACCAACTTATACTACCGTCATCGCTTCCAGAGCAACCACCACCACTAACTAACAATACTAGTACCACTAGCATAACCTCCATCAACCAGCACCACCACCACCACAAACTAGCACCATATCCACCATAATCAACCAGCACCGTCGTTATTTCAACGCCACAGTTACCGTCAGTACCAGTATACCAGTACCATCACTGCCCCCAATGTCACCAACCAGCCCCCGTTAACCAACACCAATACCACCACCGCTAACAGCATCGGCACCAACAATATCAGCATCACCACATCCGTCGTTGTCGTTGCCACCATCGTCGCCGACACCAGCACCACCACCACCAAAGACAACGCCATCACCACCGCTAGTACCACCGCAGCACCACAGCCACCATACCATTGCCACCACCACCAGCAGCATCACCTCCACAACTACCGCCATAAAATTGATATCAATATAGAACTATTGTATCACCAACAAAGTTTGGTTTTAACGACAAATACGCGAAAAAAAATAAAACAAATTCGAATAAAACCAAAACTAGTTTTAGAACAAAACTATTGTATCACTAATAACATTTGGTTTCGTTGATAAATACTCAACAATATAAAACAAAATCAGATGAGATCAATATTTGTTGCAGCACAAAATTATCCTATCACGCATCAACATTAGTTTCATCTACAACAACTCAAAAAATGGAACAAATTCAGTTGATAACAAAACTTGTTTCAAACAAAATTATCGTATCACAAACAATATTGGTTTCGTCGAGAAAAACTAGGGAAAAAAGAAGTGAAACAAAATTAGATGAAACCAAAACTTGTTTAAACATAAAATTATCGTATATCACCAACAGTATTGGTTTCTTCGACAAAAACTCGGAAAAAAAATGAAATAGAATTAGATGAAACCAAAACTGATTTCAACACAAAAACTGGTTAAAATCTTCAAATCTTCTCATCTTTCTCCTCTTAAATCTTTTAATCTCTCTGGAAAACTAAACAAGTTTTTTACTATGATCATCTTTTAACCAAAATCATCCTTTTGAGTTTTGCGTCAAGTTGCATCATCTTCTCCAATTCGAGCATGGAAGTCTTTCTGTTCAATATATACATCACTTATTCTGTTTGGAATTTAGTTACTTTTTTACTAATATGATTTTTATTATTAAACATTTAAAAAAAAAAACAAATTTGGACCTTGAGAAGAGGTTGGATAGTTCCCGAGAGCAATATTTAACGAATTAGTAGGTCGCATTTCATAACTAAAATTTTGGGCATAATTTCTAACTCTCAGTTAGATTTGTTGTTAATATGCATATAACTTTGTTGGGGTTGAGGGGTTTTCGATTTTAAATTGGGGATTTTGTTAATTGATGATTTGTGTAATGAGATTGCTTGGGCGTGGTTATAGCTAGTTATGTGGTTTTTCAAAAGGATTTTATCATGAGTTGTGTCTGGTGCCTTTAGGTGTGGTATGCATGAAATGATATTGTATAGTTATTTAGTTGGGCAAAAATAATTTGTATTCTCATACTCTGTTGTTTCACATAACACTGAACAGATGCAAGATGACATACTTTGTTGTGTTATTACACAGTTTTAGTACTTGATAATGTACTAAATTGCATACTTCTGGTACCTAATTTAGTGTGATTTCTCTTATTCATGCATTTTAGTTCTCTGGATGGTTATTTCTCTATATAAATTTGGTGTTTGATTATATGACATGATTCATCTTTTGAATATGTGTTCAATTGTGCTTTTGCATACCTTTCTTTGTGGATAACACAATGGTGTAATACTAAAATTCGTCAAAAAACGTAAATTTTTTCTATTATTCGCAGTGGATAAGTGGGGGAAGTATCGGTGGAGGTTCGGGTCATTACATAGCAATACCACGAAAAAGATGAACTTTTCTTCGAATTAATGTCTCGATATCGATGGTGGGTAGAATCAGACTTATATGTTTACTACAAATCCGATATAATATACTTGTATCATATTTCATTTATTTTACCACTTACACATCTTTTGTGTAATAAAGACCACATAGTGATACATCGTCTTTGTTGAAATGTCAATCGATCAATCTTAAAAGTAAGAGATCGCACAACTATTATATATATTGTATAATTTTTCTATTTAAACACATCTAAACCTTTAAGGTTGACGAAATTATTGGACTGATTGCGAAAATGCTCAATCAACAAATTGAAACCTTGTTTACCGAGATTTTTATCTCGATCTCATACTTTAAGAATTTTTTTGCATTAGAGAGATCTTTTGGAATTCCAATCAAGTTGATGGTCTATCAAAGCTAGCAAATCTAGAGTTTATTTTTTTCCATTGGACATATAAGATTGTTCACATATTCCTAGATTAATAAGTGCTTACTTAGATGATTGTACCACATTCATCCAAATTGTATCATACCGTACAAGGCTTAATGAAACGTTACTGAATACATATGACAAAGTATTTCTGCAAATAATTGAAATCCTTCAGGGCTTTTCATACAAGTATTTGTATCTAGTTTTTTATAGAGATGTGTAGTAACCAAATCCATTACATACATGTCGAGTCCTTTATGGACTAATTGACTTAATGAAATAATGAAAAGGTAGTTACATCCAATATAGGGAATATGTTCTTTGTAATCCATCTCAAGTTTTTTTGAAAGACTTTGTATCATTAGTTGACTTCACTTTTCTCATTATGCGGAAACACCCACCAGTAGCCAATAGAGATTAGATTATCGGATGTCGGGAGCTGGAATGTATACACCTATTTGTGGATAAATACATCTCACATTATCAAGTGTCCAACTGTAATTCCAAAACTATACCTTTTGCGAGAAACTGATATTTTTCTTAATCTCTCCTTTAGATTTAATAAATTATTCCTTTGATGACACCTAATCTTTAGAGTGTGATTTAACACCATCATCATCTATGGAAGTATCAATAGATATTTTGAATGTGTCACCAACATTACTGCATGCACGCCTTATGGGGATTCCCTTATTTTGAGGTTTCATATTCTTTATGGATACTTTATCTTAGAGAACCGGATTTTCCTTTGATAATATCTTCAAGAGTTATATCTTTTAATGATTGTGATTGGTTTTTCCTAATTAGAAGGATCAGAATATTTTGAATCAACTAATCATTCACGCTAAGGTGTTTTTTTAAATTTTGCATTTGCTACTATATTCGTTGCTTCCCTAAGAAGCAATGGATTTTCAAAACCATGGGGACAAAGAGAATCAAAGCACTTGAAGGACCAATGAGGACCGAATAGACATCAGATGGGCATCCGACGATGGAGAAGATGATATCTGAAGAAAAAACAATTGAAATTGGAGATGAAACAAATTGAGCTCTCATGCCAAGAAGAGGTTGAGCCTTTGATTGATTTTTATTGAATGTAGTTAGCGAGTAACCATCTTTGATTAGATGAGAACGCTTGGATATTCTCATTACTCTTGTTCAAATCCATCCAATTTTAGTATTCGTTGGATTGATGGAATTTGTTGCGATGGTGGTGGCGGTAGTAGTCATGGAGCGATGGTGGTGGTTCTTGACGTGCGAGTGAGAGATAGAGCGGTTGTTGTTTTGGATGCATAAGAACAGAGAAGTTTTGGGAAAAAAAAAGATTGCATTTGTGATAAGGTTATAGAGTTAAGTACTAAGAGTGAGTTAAGTTATGGCTGACATCCTCAACTATAAAATAGAATAATTCCCACTGAAATATTTAGGGCTGCCTATGGGAGTAAATACCCAAAACTGATCAATTTGAAATGTTATTGAGACGTTTCAAAAAAAATTGTTCTTTGGAAAAGAAAATTCTTAACAAATGGAAGTAGAAAAACATTAACTAATATCGCACTCTCAGTAGTCTACCAATTACTTCCTTTATACATTTCCGATGCCAGGAGGTAAAAGCTTATGAACAACTTGTCGGATTTGGTAGATGTAAGGACCCGCAATCTGGTCAACACCATTAGACTGGCCAATTGATAATTAAGCCTCATAATAACTTAAGTAATTATGATTAAATAATTAATTTTATAAATTAATAATTTGGACAAAAAAATAATACCGTTAGATAGATCTCGAAAAGTTATGTGAAATGGACTACTCAAACGCGTCGTTCGGATACCGGATGAAGGAGAAATCTTCTAATTTGTAAGCAGAGGGTAAAATAGTCACTTTACTATCATTCGTTATTAAGACAACCTTATAATCGTTTAGGGCACCTCAGTCTTTTGATAAAGGGATAAGTTTGTCTTGGCATCCCAAATCAAAAGGGTGGTGCCTTAATCAAATTCCTTAACAAAACCTAAATCTAGATGAGATCGAAATCTCATTTCTTTTCTTCCTTCTCCTTCTTCTGCTTCTCCGGCTCCTTCTTCACATGTTCTTCCTCTGAGAGAAATCGAGAGATACAAATGAGAGATTTAAAGTCTAAAATAGAGGGGAAAGATTTAGGAAGTGTTACTGATGGTGGTATTTATATGGATTAAGCAAAAAGAATAAGAAGAAGAAGAAGAAGAAGAAACAATAGATTGAAAGAGAAATAAGTTAGAGTTTTCTGAGTTGATGATGAAGATGAAGATGAAATTAAACGATTAAAAATGGATTTTAAGAGTAGAAGATGAAGAAGAAGGTTATTATACTAGTTAGAAGGGTTAAATTCACAGAAGAACATGAATTGAAAAAGAATCAAGAAATTAGGGCTCGTGAGAAATTAGGGTTCCAGAAATTGATTTGAGGATTTGTATAAATTAAGGAGTGAATCAAACTATAGATAAAGTAAATAAGGGTTGCTATTTAATTAAGGTGGTGAAGTTGATTTGATAAGGAATCGAAGAGTTAGAGTTTCATAAGAAGAACTCAGAAAGGTTTAAGAGATGAAATTATTGGTTCAGAAAATGGGATTTGAGATGGGTGTAACGTGAATTAGAGTATACAGTTGAAGATTAACTTGAAATCAAAGAGTTATGGATTCATGAAAAAGTCAGAAGAAATTAGGGTTAGGGTTTTTGAAAAAGAAATTTGGGAATTTCAAATTGAAATTAGAAGACTGATGTTGATGATGATATTGAAGTGGTTCCTGAATTGATAAAAGCTAATTCAGGTAATTGTTTCCCAAATTAACTAGTTAAGTTGTTTAATTTCTTAAATTGATAAATTGTAGGATGTTTGAGTCTTAACTGAACTATAAAGCTGTGAAGTAATGTATGATGTTGAGATGAATTGAATGACGAATTTGGTAGCAAATGCATAGGACTGTTATGCAACTAGTAGTACAGATACAAGTGAAATGATATAGAATTGGTGGAGAAGTTGTAACTGTGACTGAACTAGGGTGATGGTATTTCTGAAATTATTGTAACTGAGTTATGGAGAAGTAAATGGATGAATGTGAAGTGGTTGTGGCTTGAAGTTGGAATTGCAGGTGATAATCAAGTTTAGATAGACGAAAGAATTGAAGTGATTTTGAAGCAGATGTCGTTTACATCTAGAATTGAATGTGGATATGATTCAGGAATTCAGAGAGTTAGAATTGGTAATAGAAATTGAGAATGATATGAGTTTGTACATTAGCCTTGTTCAGTCAGCCTATTCAGCTGGCTGACTCATCCGGCAGACTCGTATAACTCAGTCAAAATCCGAATTAAATCACTGATTTGACTCAGTGAGCAAAGCTTGACTCGTTGGACTTAACCTAATTAAATCTATGGACTTGGCCCATTGGATTTGGATTTGGATTTGGATTTGGATTTGGATTTGGACCTAAACCATTTGACTAAACCCATTTAACTATTGGATTTGACCCATTGGACCTGGACTTGACCTTTACCCGACTTTGATTCGTTTGACCATGTTTGACTAACTCTGACTTCGACTGGACCTTGACCTAACGTTGACTGTTAATTTTAACAATTGGCCGTTAGTTGACTTTGGAAAGGTCAATTAATTTGAAACACTTTCCGACCATCTTTGTGGCCAATTTTCGACATTTTCCTAATTCTCCAATGATAGGGCTGTCAATCCCAATCCGATAGCCGTTTTTGAAAATTCGGCATCCTATAGGATATTATCCGATATAGCGGATGTCGGAAATGGATATTATATCGGAAATTTTCGTGTTATCGTAACGGAATCGAATGAGTCAGTATCCATTCTGAAATATCCGATACCGATAAGAGTCGTAAGAGTAAGACTAAGCCTACCCGGCTACCCCCGTACAGTCACTTCTCTTCCTTCCTAATTTTCTTCTAGTCTTCTACGACAACCCCCCTCTTCTTCAGTGAACAGATTGACCACCATCACCTCTCTCGGCTTTCTCTATTTCACAGAATCACAGTGATCAGATTCACCACCATTTCTCTCAACGCCACCACTCCATCACCACCACCTTTTTTTTCTTCTCTATCGTTTTAAACCATCACCAGTTCACCACTACAACAGTAAAAGAAACCACTGAATAGGTATGTTGTATGATATTTTCTCTTTATTCTTCTTTGATTATGATGTTATGTGTTAGAATTAATACAAAATTGAAACTAGGGTTTTATGAAATTAAAAATATTTGGGTTTTTTTTTTTTTGGAAATTAGGGTTAATCATGTTGATTCACAATTGAATCAACTGATATACTGAATCAGTGAATTGCATGATTGGATGTTAATTTCAATAATTATGTTCTTAATTGTATGTTTGATACCTCAATTGAGCTTCTGAGTGGCAGCTCACTTAGTATCAGGATCTTTATGTATCTGTGGTCAAAACCCTAGGTTTAGAATCTAAGAATTTCTAACTCTTGTTTGAAGTATTTCATTCTCGAGGCTCCACATTTTGAATTTGTGTTGAGTTTCATACACAAGGGGTTTGCATTTGTCTGAATATAGTTTAGAAAGAAAGGCTTTTTTTTATGCATTACAAGACTTGGTTTCAAATAATGAGGATTTCGGCATAGGTTTAGATTTAAGAATGACCCCTTTTAGTGACTAATGTTGCTCCAATATTGTATGACTCAAAAACAACTTAAGCAAGAAGCTTCAAATGGTTGGAATAACTGTAGATTAAATGGAACTAGAAGGTTAAAAATCTTTGTGTTTTACAAAGCTTGCAATAGTTTTGAAGTTGAGAGATAATTGTTGAATTAAGTGAATAAGATCACAAATACTATATACTTGCAACTAAGTTCTGTCAACTGCAGAACATATACATTAGGGTAAGGATTGAAGAAGAATATCTTGAGGTTCTTATACCCTACAAAATGACCACATTCTCTAGAGAATTTTTTTGGTAATTTTGATATTAATATAGTGAGTTCATGGTTAACATGTTTATTGTGTAAGTCTTTTCATAAAGTGTTCATTACATCCATAAAACTCAAGTCTTACTGATCATCTATGAGTATCAGCTTCTGGAAAATTCAGTTTTTGCCTTTTTGGTGTTACCGTGTAGTAGATGTTTCGCCTGTTTAGGACTTATAATATAAGGGAAGCTCATTTTTATAATGCAGGAGTAAGATCATCAATGCAGATGTACTTTGAAAGTTGCCAACTAACAAATTTTAGTTTCTTTGAAATGCATATGTACTTTGAAAGCTGCATTGCAGGCTGTATCTCAATGAGTCAATGACAATGCTAGTACAAATTTCAGTTTCTTTGTGTTTTCTTTTGCTGCAAGAACAATAGAAAATGTAATTTATAAATTGTGATCATTTGTGTGTGTTTTCTATGTGTTTGAACTGAATTATGAACTGGAAATGCTTAAATGAACAAAAAAAATTGAAGTGAAAAACAGGTTTATAAGATTTCTATCAGATATTTATCAGATAATATCCGATATCCGATAAGCTTATCGAAACGGAATCAGAATTGAATATTAAGATTCCGTCGGAACTAATCGGATATCGGATATCCGATAAGGTTTATCAGAAACGGAACAGGCTGAGCCATTTTCCGTTTCAATAGCATCCGTTGACAGCCCTATCCAATGATTAAAGGACACAAAACTATCATTCGAAATTAGATAGAGAAAGAGATATTAAAATTCTAAAGAGGATGTAGAGGTAGAACAAAGTATGTCGACTAGATTCTTATGTATCATTGTCATGTTGATTCAGATGGTAATCATATGTTCAAGATGATGACAATGATGATGAGGGACAGTACTATGGACTTATTGTTGGGAATTCTTGAAGTAGGAGTGATTGTCATCAAAAGAGGTGGGAACTCTTGTAACTTTCTTGTAATCATTAAGTTTCTTTTATCTTCGAGTATGATGTGATTGTACTATATATGAAGCATGTTTGTGTGAAATTGTATGTGCATGTTGTGTAATATGCATTGTGTAGTTTCCATGCGAGGAGTGACTGTGATTTCCCACGGCTTCTTGCTAAGTAATCAGTAGGGCGGTTGGTTACCCGTCAGCAATATTATAAGTAGGGCGGATGTACTTCCTTCTCAATATTATTACTAGGTTGGATTCCCTACCGTTCCAATATTATATACTAATTATTCATAGTAGGCCGGATGCCCTTCCGTTCTAATATTACTTAGTAGGTCGGATGCCCTTCCGTCTCAATATTATATATACTATTTTATTTGAGGAAACTAATTGTATGCATATTATGCTTGATTGTAAATCTGCTAGACTTCGATGGTAATTTCCTGAATCATGGCTTGTATGGGCACTTCATGTGGATGGCGTTATTATTTGAGACTGGAATTGTTCTAACGTTGTTTTCTCCATTGAGAAGGGCGAGTTGGGGTAACATATTTTAGTTGTTCTAGCGTCATTTATGTGGATCATTTGGTGGTGGTCTTTCACGGATATTGTTATTATGGTACACAATATCCGAGGAAGTGGAATTAGAATAACATTCTTTTGTGAATGTCATATATACGATGTTATGTTGAGTGTTGTCTGTAAAAGGTGTTAATTTCTTTTCCTATATTGTTGTACCTTGAATGATTATCTTTAGAACTGTAAAGCATGTTAATGATTGCTTGAAAGTTATATGTTTCCACGAAGCACCCTTCGGTATGATGTGTTTACTCGCTTCCACTTCAGTTTTCAGTTATCAGAAGAAATGGTGTACGTGAAGATATCCGTTTTCTTAGTTTAAAGCTTTAGCAAATTAAAGATAATTTATATTTGTATTATTTATTTTATGTGAAACAACACGTTAAATGTAATTGTATCAGAGATTTCCATTTATAAATACTAGAGTGAATGGGTTTTAGTTTACGGGAATATTAAAGTTTTTGATAGCCTAGATTTCTTAATATGTCATTATTAGATTAATCTCCTGATTAATTAGTACTTAGAACTTGGGTCATGACAATAGGCTTGTAAACCTACACTAATATTATTGTAAGTGAACAGGTCGAACCCACATGGAACGTTGGTAAATATAGTAATGAATATTCTTAACAAATTAACTAACTAAAATAAAATTTTGGATTTTCGAAAAGAGGAATATAGGATAAAATAAATAAATATAATCCTAAAATTGGTAACGAGGGTTTACAAATTCCACTACTATTTCTAATCCAGTACCAAAAAGAATTCCAAATTCTAAATTTGTGTTTATACTTGTGGTTTGTTACAACACCTATTATTGGTATAATTTTCATTAATATACTTGCACCTCCCCTAAGTATAACCCATCAAAGTCTTCTACGCATGGCTTATATGACAAGAAAATTATTAAAAAATATAATTATAGGTTCACAATTATTATTTGTGTCGTCTAAGCATAACTTATCAAACCTATGCATAAACTGTGAAATACTATAACAAATAAAATTGTGAAACTATATACATCCGAGTCTAACCCCTATGGATCCCAAAATTCAACTTTCAACTTCAAGACACGTCAACTTGAATCAAGTCCTTACCAATATGGTAATTTAACTTGTGCACCTAATGGTTGGGCGTAAATAGATGAGCCGTCAGATTTTAACTCATAAATTTAAATTTGATGGTTCAAGATTGATGTGTCCAATAGTTGGCACAAATAAATGAGTCGTTAAAATTTCACTTATAAAATCAAATCTGATAGCTCATATTTGATGCGCCCAATTAAAATTCTATGCACCCAACCATTGGACGTAACAAGTTTGATTCAAGATCACGTTACAGCAACCTCCGAAACGCTAGCTTGATTCAATCCCTATGGCTAAGCTTTTGTTAATTATGGGCTCATCAGATTTCATTGAAAAAAAATTGTAAACCAAAAGAACACGAGGTTTTGCAGTCAGAAACTTGAGGTTAACGAATAAAACACTTTTAACAAAATGGTTTGGAGGTTTGGTATGGGAAAAAAAACATTGTGAAGAAAATTATACAAGTAAAAGGGGACGATGATGCTGATAACTTATGGGTTCAAGATACAAAATTACCTCAAGGCAGATGTATATGGAAAATCTTACAAAAGATGAAGTATGTTGATGTGGTCGTCTGCACGTCAAAATTATCATTCACTTTCTCACTACTTATGATTTATTATGAAGCAAGGGTGAGAAAGGATCGTTCTCATGAAGAGATCTTGGTTGTTATATTTTCGAAAACTTATGTAAACAGGGTGATTTTTCAGATTCAATAAAAGTAAATTAAACCAACTAAGAAAGCTAAGAAATTGTAGAAAATAATCAAAGAGTTGAAAATATTGGTTAAGGTTTCGTTTTCATTCACAAAACATATTCTTGTACTAATAATTAGAATTGATATTTAATCTCGTTTTATCAAAAACCCTATAATACCTTGATCGCAAGAATATCCCGCAAATTTCCTCAAATCATCAACAAACACATTAAAAGATGTGAATATGATTCCTACCAAGAACACAACCTAACGTGTAAAAGCACGAATCAAGTTTAATTCCCGGGGAGCATTAAGATTCATGAAATTAGGCTAATCAATGCAATTGAAAGTGGAAAGCGCACTAATTCAATTTAACAAAGGTCATGATTCACATGTGAGTACTAGGATGTATCACTACAAGCAATGACCACATTATGCTACTTGTATTCGAGTATCACTTTTGCATATAATAAACCCTAAATTAGCTATAGATATGAATGTGAGTTCAATCAATTTGCAACTTAACTAAATAAACAATCAATTAATGAGATATTTGTAGTGAATCATAATCGATAATATTGAGATAAACTAATGTATTAGTTCAAAGAATCATGTTTGAGAAATTCAACTAATCCCTAACCAACAATAAAATTAATTACTTATAATAATTAGAGTTTACATAATTAAAAAAGAAAAGAAATTACAAACCCTAGATGTGAAAATTCTTCCCGCATAAACCTACAAAAATAAGTAGAAGATGTGAGAAAAGAACTAGATGAAAACCTAGATATCTCCCTCTTTTATTCATGTTGCTCTTATATAGCTTTCTACCATGCACACCTAGGAATAGAATCCCTTTTCTAAAAAAAGTCCACTTCTCCAAAAATACGTCAAGCCCTAACAAATTCTAACCAAAATCAGATTCATAAGACAAGCCCATGAGCTTAATAAGCCCAAACAAAATTTATTAGGCCTGTCAGTTTTGGGAAACTGACAGCGCAATTTTCACTTCATTCAAGGCAGTTCTTTGAATCATTTCATCGAGCATTTCATACGCATCTCTGGTTGGTATTTCCGGCATGGTCTATTGGTGTTTATAACATCATCCAACTCCTTCCCTGCAAATATTATTCATCGCACCCATCATTCAAATCCATTCAGTCACTAGCAACATCAAATCACGGCAACCATCATTTATTCAAACACTCAGCTCAACCCAACTCAACAGCCTTGCATCACTTGTTTCCTGTTTTGTTAATAACCAATTCTCATATTTCCATCAGAATCAAAATCCTGATTCAATTTCTTCTTAATCTCTGGTTCAAGCAACCACAACCCATCACAGCATTGATTGACAGCAAACACCAACCTGGAGTCAATTCATCTTTCTCGTCTTTCCTTCCATTGCAATTCACGGCAACAGCAAACAAAATCAAATCCTCCCCAATTTATTTTCCGGCCACAGAACCCATCACAGACCCACCATCTTTCTAATTCAAATCTAACAAAAACCCATTCTTCCTTTTGGGTAAGACCCATCTAGCTTCTTTGTCTTGATTTCTTGACTCGACTTGATTTCCTCTCACTAACAGGGGCAACAAATTCATTCCATCTCAACCTCTCTCTCGGAATTGAACTGCACCCTCGAACCATCTCTATATTTCCTTCTCTGCCATTATTCCATCAGCGACCACCATTAACCCTGATTTCTCGTCCCTCTTAACTGAAATAAATGTTATAATTAAAAATGAATTTATTGCTTATTTACAAAAAAATATTTTGTTACAAAAATTATCTTAATAGGATCAAAGGGTCACTAACCTATATTGTGTGTGGAAATAAAAAATCTATTTTTCACTTTTATTTGAATGAGAAATCTTTGGTTTGTCCCGCATGGGATAAACCAAGGATGAAGTCTATCTAATTACCACGAAAGTTGCTTCTAAGGGAAAAACGTGTCGATTGGATATGGACTAAGGGAATGGGCTAGTGGGCAAATTCACACATGTGCGGTGCTTCGCACCGAAGCACGCACGCGGGCTTGCGGAGCTTGCGTGTGTTTTTTGCGTGTGTTTTGCATGAGCTGGCGTGAGCCGTCGTATGCTTGGCGTGAGCCGGCGTGTGCCCAGCGTGTGCCTATCAAGAGTTAATGGTTTTATTTTAAATTCATATAATAAGTATTAAAACCGTTTCATTATTTATGTGAATTAAAAACCGTTTTATTATTTGTGTAATTAATGAGAATTAAATTAAAAGATTTTTCATAAATACAATTTAATTCTCTTCTCTCAAATTTGTCTATAAAAGAAAAAGAATTTTCATTTTCAACTTATCCCAGTCGCAGCTACTATCCTGACGACTTTTCCCCTCTTCTCGTTTTGTTTGCGCACGTAGATTTATTTTCTCTATAAATTATTCTGATGTTAAGTTCGTAACGGGCCAACGAGTTTTTGCTAGCTGGGTTGGTATCAGGTGGTTTTATCCTGGATTCGATTTGTCCTCACTAGTGGTATAGCAACCCTCTTTCTAGAGGTGTACCCGATAAATATCGAGTTAAGGGCAGTCTGTTGAACAGGCGACTCCATCTTCCTGTGTGTATGAATGTCCGAGTGTTACTGTCTGCCCTAACGCTTAATCTATTTCAAGCTTCTGTTTGTTTGTTCACTGTTACAGGAATTTTATCCAACAATCTTAACTCGATATTTTATTTTCTATAACAATGGAAACGTGAAATAATTTTGGGTGTTGTCAAAATGTTCTCTCTCAAGTTTTGGTTAGGTCATGTTGGTGGTAAAAGTTCTTGTGATTATGGTGTTGCTACTAGTGGTCCTTTAGCTTGGGGATTTTGTTATATTCGTGAGATGAGTCCTAGTCAATCTTACTGTAGAGACAGAGAGATAAACAGAAAAGGAGAGGGTTTTTTGGTTTAGAGAAAAAGTTTCAGAGTTTCAATGTTGTATGATTCAGGGGATTTGGAGGCAGACGAAATGAATTTGTAAAATGCGCTGGAGTGAGCCACTTCCGATCATTAAGACATATCATCATCAAATGGACGAGTTGATGAAAATAGTAGCAACATTTACGGTTTTGATTGGAAGAAACGTCCACCTTTGCCATGCTCGTTAATATTGAATAATGTGCTTAAGTCATGCCAGGTCCTTGCAGTTGGAAAGGAATTGCTTGGATGTCTAGTGTCTTTAAAGGATTAGCTGCTCGTGTTCAAGATCATCTCCGTCCTAATGATGAGCACAAATAGTAACGGAGGAGGAAATGCTGAGGTAACAAAGAAGAGAAAGAATTAAAGTGTAAAATGTAAACGTCTTTTAGGATTTACATTTTCTCTTGTTTCGTCTGTGTTCGAGAGTATTGAAGACCAAAAAGAGTAAATACGAATTGTGTACTGATTTGGTTAGTTAGTCTTGGACCAAGAAAATAGAGAAGATGCTACTGATGACTCGATGTTGTGATGAAACTTAATGATAAAAACGGTAATAGAGAAATCTTATACATGCCATTAATATGAACGGCAATCAAGCGTTATAATGTTGTCTGTTGTCCTAGAATTATAATCCATGCAGAGCGTTATAATTTGTCTACTGTTCTAGCGTTGTGGGCCAAAACTTCAAAAGCTGTTACTGCCATGAATCTTCATCACCTCAAAGTCTTGTTGGTGGTTTTTAAAATTGATTGTTGCTGAACCAATCCATGAATTAAATTAAATTCCCCTACTAGTGGAGATAGGTGCTGGAGCACTTCCTGTTGCGTTTCATGTGAGCTCAATTGAGTTCTGGTCAGATGTTGCTTGTACTTGGTGTCGTTGGTGATGATGATCCTCAAGAGTAAAAATTGCAAAACCTGTTTGATTACCGCCATTAATGGAGGCAGCAAGCGTTACCCTGATTTTTCTCTTTAAGAGAATCAGTCTGTAGGGGAACCGAATTTGATTAGTTGTTAATTTATTCGGGTTCTGCTGTCGGGTCTCGTTAGATTAAGGAATTTGATCGGTAAAAAATTATTGTAGTGATGATACTGTAAATGTGAAAATTTTAATCATGTCTGTCGTTATGGTGTATCTATGGCTTCTCTTGACGCTGCTGATTTTGATGTTGATGATGCTCAGCAGTAACAATGAACGGAGGTGGTGGTACCCCATTATGTGGGGAGATGCCTGAGAAGAATTCCCATAGTCAGTTTGAGTTGAAAATCCGGATGAGAAAAGAAAATCGGTGATGTGTATGTGGAGAAGAACTCGCTGGTGGCTGTGAAGGGAAGAGAAAGAACTCTAGGGTTAAAACAAAAATCTGAGAAAAGACCTTTTTTCCCTTCCTTCACATGTCACACATGTGACTCACATGCTTCTCTAGAGTTTCTTTCATCTCTACTAATTGTGCTCAAAAAAATTATAAGGGATGACTAAATGGACTTGGACACTCAATTTGGGTTGGGCTCGGGTTTGAGTCATTGAAAGATGGTCATCCGGGGATTGTTTATTTTATTCGTTTTCGTCAGAGGAAGGTGTTCAATTCGTGTTTGATTATGAATCTGGGTTATCTGCTTCTGGTGGTTTTCGGAGGCAATTTTCTTGGTCGTTAAATTGCGAAATTTTCGGAGGCAGTTTTCTAGGTCGTTCTAAAGGAAGCAACAGAATATGAACGAATCATAATATACATGTATGATTTATTAATTATAATCATAATATATTTTTAATATATGAATCGTATGCATGCTGTCTTCATATTATTAAAACGGTTAAAACACTAAATTTAACAACCGTAGGACACGTTTGGTGAAACGTTGAGATGCACTAAAATTTATATACTAAATTTAATGCATAAAATCAAGACAATTATTATACGCATAATAAAACGTAGTTATCATGCACTAAAATGATTTTACATGAAGCATGCGTAGAGTGGTTATTATTTGATTATAAATAAATCATATTCATATTAAAATTAGGCAATATTTTATAGAAATCGTAAGGATTTTATTTATAGAGAAATAAAATAAAATAATGCTAATTGTTATGAAAAACAACAAGAACAAGGTTTTTGATACAGTGTCGGAAGTCAATCTGGTAACCAATGTGAGAGACTGGTGGGTAGACTCCGGTGCTACCAAGCATGTCTGTGGAAACAAAGATGTGTTCACCTCCTATCATAAGATAGGGGAAGGAGAAAAGCTCCATATGGGTAACTCGTCCGTAGCACAGGTTGCGGAAAAAGACAAAGTTGGGCTGAAGCTCAATTTTTGGCAAAATTCTCACATTGAAGAAATTGTTCATGTTCCGGACATCTGTAAAATTCTTGTATCTTGTAGTATATTAGATGATAAGGGTTTTTATGAATCTGGAAAAATTGTGTAACTCAGTGGATAGAGCTATAAGACATAGGGTTTTTACAAATTAGATGTAATCTCAATTTGATTAAATAAAAATAATTCCTTTTATGTTTGTATGTCAGTGAATGTTTGACATGGCAGACTTGGTCATGTTATTCAATGAACAATCTGGCCAGCATAGGCTGCATTCCCAAATTTAATTTGGAAAGTAAACATAAAATGTTAAATTTGCATAGAATCAAAATATGCTAAAAAGTCTTATAAGAAAAGTGTTCAGAAATTTCTAAAACCCTTAGAATTAATTCACTCAGACCTAGTTGACATGAACTCAGTTCAAACTAGAGGTGAAAATATAATACATTAAGGAGATGATGAATGTCATGCTAATTAACTCAGGACTACCTGCGAACTTGTGGGGGGAGGCCGTCCTTTTCAGTTTGCTATATCCTGAACAAGTACTTATTAATGGATCAGAAAAGTAGACAACCCTATTTTGCATACTTCCAAAATGTGGGGGTGCTTGGATAAGATTTCCATCCCTCCACGATAAGAGGATATAGACATGACCCAAAACTGTTGATTGTGTATTCATATGATATCCTGAACACACTACATATTATAGGGTCAGGGTTGTGAGTTCTGATATTTCAGAAATTGGTCTAAATACAAATATGGAATCTAGGGATGTTATGTTCTTTGGAAAAAATTATTTTTCCTTGAAATCTGAATCTCTCATGATATGTGTTGATCCCCTAGATGTCCTTTCTACGTGTCATCCTCTACTTCTATAGGAAGTTGAAGTTGAGCCTTGAAGAGGAAAAAGATTTAGAATAAAGAAATCTTTAGTGCATGAAAATTTTGATCATGTAATGATTTTTAGTGGGTATTAAAATAAATGAATATGACAAGTATGTTTACACTAAACTTGTGAATGATACCTGTTTGATTATATGCTTGTATGTTGTTAATCTGATTATACTGGATACAACCATAGATGTAATTTATTCCACTAAGAACATGTTGAATGAGACCTTGACATGAAAGAATTAGGTCCCTCAGATGTAATCTTAGGGATGAAAATTAGAAGAGAGTCTAATAGATATAGCCTTAGACAATCTCATTACATTGAATCTGTACTTAGAAAATATAACCAGTTTGATATGAGTATTGGGATGCACTTTTAGAGTGTTAAGGTACCAAAAATACAATCTAAAATTTGTTTGAGTTATAAGAGATACTCTGCAGTCCTTGAAGGACATTGTAATGCAAACTGGATAGCAGACTCAGAGGAGTCTAAATCTACGAGTGGATACGTTTTCACTCTAAGATGTGGATCAATGTCTTGGAAGAGTTCCAATCAGACCTGTATCGCTCGATCCACTATGGAATCCGAGTTTATTGCATTAGATAAAGCAGGAGAGGAAGCCCGCTTGGCTAAGATATTTTTAGAAGACATTCCTCTCTGGCATAGGCCTGTGCCAGCTATATCTATACATTGTGATTGTCAAGCTGCAATTGCTAACGCTAAAAACAACAATTATAATGGAAAATCCATTTATATTCGGAGAAAACACAATTCTCTAAAACAACTAATCTCGAATGGCGTTATTTCTGTTGACTTTGTGAGGTCTAAGGAGAATATCGCGGACCCTTTGACGAAAGGCTTGTTCAAGGAGATAGTAGTAATGCATCGAGGGGGATGGGACTTAAGCTCATCAATTAAAACTTTCCATGAAGGATACTCAACCTTGCTGACTGGAGATCCCAAGATCAAGGTTTTGAATGAGACAACTAATTTATGGTGGGTAAAAATTGAACACTATCAGAGAATTATTTTCTTTGTCCCTTCCCTATGGTGTAGACGTGATAGTGTGACTGCATGTGAGGATGACTTATAGTAAAGTCTTAATGAGTTCTATAGTTTCAATTTAAGATTGAAATGGGGTGTAGCAGTTAACACTCTTGATAGAACTCACCTATCTGAATGAGGAAGTGGGTCGCTTCCTATGAGAACTGAGCTGATTCTCTAGAGCATTCTGAGAAACGGGATATGTCCAGGGCCAAAACGGACACAACGGCGTGATCTTAACAGCAATCTTGAGAGATATCTCGCGTAAGGAGTTCTTGAAGAACTACACCAAGCGATGGCAGTTCAAGACATCGCGTTCACTGTCCATCAAGTAGTTCCGGTACTTCTCACTAAGCAAAGGTTCAATTCCATATGGTCACCTATTACTTAAGAGGTATTTCTCGTTTTTCGGTTTTCTGATTTATCGCCTTCTTCATTCATGTGGGGGATTGTTAGAATCAAAAATGAATTTATTGCTTATTTACAAAAAATATTTTGTTACAAAAATTATCTTGATAGGACCAAAGGGTCACTAGCCTATATTGTGTGTGGAAATAAAAATCCATTTTTCACTTCTATGTGAATGAGAAATCTTTGGTTTGTCCCGCATGGGATAAACCAAGGATGAAGTCTATCTAATTACCACGAAAGTTGCTTCTAAGGGAAAAACGTGTCGATTGGATATGGACTAAGGGAATGGGCTAGTGGGCAAATTCACACATGTGCGGTGCTTCGCACCGAAGCACGCACGCGGGCTTGCGGAGCTTGCGTGTGTTTTTTGCGTGTGTTTTGCGTAAGCTGGCGTGAGCCGTCGTATGCTTGGCGTGAGCCGGCGTGTGCCCAGCATGCGCCCATCAAGAGTTAATGGTTTTATTTTAAATTCATATAATAAGTATTAAAACCGTTTCATAATTTATGTGAATTAAAAACCGTTTTATTATTTATGTGAATTAATGAGAATTAAATTAAAAGATTTTTCATAAATACAATTTAATTCTCTTCTCTCAAATTTGTCTATAAAAGAAAAAGAATTTTCATTTTCAACTTATCCCAGTCGCAGCTACTATCCTGACGACTTTTCCCCTCTTCTCGCTTTGTTTGCGCACGTAGATATATTTTTTCTATAAATTATTCTGCTGTTAAGTTCGCAACGGGCCAACGAGTTTTTGCTAGCTGGGTTGGTATCAGGTGGTTTTATCCTGGATTCGATTTGTCCTCACTAGTGGTATAGCAACCCTCTTTCTAGAGGTGTACCCGATAAATATCGAGTTAAGGGCAGTCTGTTGAGCAGGCGACTCCATCTTCCTGTGTGTATGAATGTCTGAGTGCTACTGTCTGCCCTAACGCTTAATCTATTTCAAGCTTCTGTTTGTTTGTTCACTGTTACAGGAATTTTATCCAACAATTAAATCCTTATTCCGACCACAACCAGCATCTCTATTTCAACTTGTACTCGTCTCTCGAACCTGAGCTTTTCCTGAAGTGAGAACCTAATGCAGCCGTCTTGGTCTTCTTCCGTGTTTCTCTGTACAGAAATAAACCAAAAATTCATCACAAAACTTGAACAGTTCCTCACCTCTAACTTAACCCATTGTCCTTGACAATCATCGAGCCTGTGTTGACGCCGGCATTGGAGCTTGGTAAGGGCCGGTGTGAACCGGAGGAAGAGGTTGAAAATCCCATCCGCCCGACCTAATTTTGGGTTATACAATGAAAATAGATTCAGGCACCCATAGCAGTTGCACACTGGGCATCATCCTGCTTCATAGTAATACTTTTGCAACTTGGCTGCCCCTCAGTAATATCTTGTCTTCACCCTTTACAAGCTTGTAGCCTTGCTTGCTTGAGTCCATCAACACCAAACATCTCCAAACAATGCCTTGAGCTCCTAATTTTCTTCTTTCGTTTCATATGACTCTAAAATACTAATAGAACTCAAAACAAACATAAAATATACAAAATATAAAAGAAATATTAAAAAAAAATAGATAATTGATAATTAAATAATGTAAATTATGCACTTATCATATGTGGTAGAGGATACAACTATTGTGTATATTAGAGGTGGAGCCTCCATTCTTTTTTTAGTGGGACAAACCGAAAGAAACACAAAGGTAAAATCTCCAAGAACATATAACTTTTCTTTTCAAAAGCAGCATAAACTGAATCAAATGATTCAAGATAGGAACTGGAACATACAACTGTTTTGAAATCTAAGTGCAGTAAAGATAGATTAAGTAGAAAATGTAATCTCTCTTTCGGGTCAACCACCAGCTATAAATTCTGAAGATGATGACTCTCTCATATAGAATCATGCACCAGCCTTCAGCACAAGCTCTTGCTACAACTTGTTAGTACAACAGGAAACCAATGTACAATTTTTAGTTCCTTATTCTTGCATTTGGATACAATATGTGCCTTCAGAAAATATTTTTTCTTATGGTCAGCATCTCAAAATGCTATACCAACAAATAATAATCTCTTTGTCCTAAATGCAACATGTTACTTGTGTTTGCAACCAGTGAACCACTTATTGCTCCACTGCAAGTTTACTGCCAATATATGGAACTAATTTATCAGGGGTTATAATCTGAAATGAGTACAATATGAATCAGTTGTGGCTAATCTCCAAGTTAGGAAACTAAAAAAGGAAGAAACAAAGGCAGGAAAATTTGTCTAGGCCTACATTTTGCAATATGCTGGTCAATCTAAGGTGAGCGGAATAGAAGAACAATGGCTAATAAGCTCCTAAGATCTCAAGCAGTGGTAATGAATGAAGTTAAGAGCTCTATTTATCTTTGGGGTTCGATAGAAAAATGATTTCGTACAACACCATTTCGAGACCTTGTTACTCACTGGAAGGTCATTAATCATTTTCATTGTTGTTTTTTTGTTGTAGTGTATTTGAGAGTCTGGGACGTGGACCTCAACAATGCAGTTTGGCATTTTTGAGATTGTCTAGGCCAGGACTCACATTTGACAGCAAACATCGTCTAATATTATTTGGTCAACTCCTCCTCTATGATAATGTTAGAGGAAGTTTTATTGGATGGTGCCATGGTGGATCAATCTTCCTAAGTATTCGTCATATAATAAAAATCAATAATTTTATACATACCGTAAATTCCTCCAAACCCGTACTGATGACATGGCGCTGATATGGCAAGACAAAACGTGTTTGACTTATATGACATTTTCTGTAACAATTTTTCATCCAACCTTGACCTTTGATATACGTGTTGTATTTTTGAAAACTTTTAGACCGTCCGGTTTAGATCTATAAAAATCTTTCACCTTTTTCCCTTTACCCTTATTTCCTCTTCAGACCGATCAGTTATTGGAAAATTAAAGGAAAAAAACAACAGGCCGTGGGTTATAAGTCCAAAGGTGTCACTATCCAACTACATTAAACCCAACAAAACAAATTTGACACAAAAAACCCATTATAAACCAACTGTCCACATTACCCTCATTTATAATTCAGCCCAAATCCATCACGCCCATCACGCCCGCACGCCCACCTTCCCTTCATTAACAGTGAAAATTGAAGAAGTCATTATTTCCCTCTTTATTTCTATCATCTACTATTCCCAAACTCAGACCGTTCAACGTTTCGAAATCATCAGAGAAAAACACCTGAACCAACATCATCGTCATCATCAATCATATCAAAAATCATCACATTAATCTCACTGAAACAAAAATCATCACTTAAATAATCATCAACAGTAGAATTTGAGTTGTAATCAACCTAAATTTCTGATTCTAAAACGATTGTTGATCATCAACAGTAGAATTGAGTCTTCTACTTTTAACTCATCATAATCTACCTGAAGTTTCTATTCAATTCTGTCACAGTTTAAACCTAAGAAAAATCACTGAAGATCATTAAACATGATGAAGAAACAAGACAAGAAGATGAAGAAAAAACTCAATACACCAGTTAAAAAACAAGAATCTAAGAAAGGTAAATCGAAGTTTATAGTTTCATCATATTCTGTGATTGTTTACGGTTGAAAATCAAAATGCATTTGGTTAATAAGGTTTCATCATATTCTGCATGTTTATGATTTTTAGTTTCGTGATTTTGGTTTCATCGATATATTTGGTTAATAAGGTTTCATCTCTTTCAAAGTTACAAGTTTCATAATTAGATTTCAGTTACATTTTTCTGAAACTAGGTTTCATTGATTTTCATCTGTTTGTAGCAACGTTTAGGTTTCATCTGTTTTAACCTAAATTATTATGTTGGAACCCAAATAGGTTTCATCCTATTCTGTGTGTGGTTGTGACCAACAATGTTGGTGGTTTTTTACTTAATTGGTATTATGATGGAACCCAAAAAGGTTTCATCCTATTCTGTGTATGTTTGTGACCAATAATGTTGGTGGTTTCTTATAAATGCATATTTTGATGGAACCCAAAAGGGTTTCATCCTATTATGTGTATGTTTGTGACTAATAATATTGGTGGTTTTTTATAAATGCATGTTTTGATGGAACCCAAAAAGGTTTCATCCTAATTTGTGTATGTTTGTGACCAACAATGTTGGTGTTTTTTTAGAAAATGCATGTTTTGATGGAACCCAAAAAGGTTTCATACTATTCTGTATATGGTTGTGACCAAAAAATGTTGGTGTTTTTTTACGTAATTCATGTTTTGATGGAACCCCAAAAGGTTTCATCCTATTCTGTTCTGTTTGTGCTAATGGTTTATTTATTCTGTAACAAGAAAAAAAAATCCACATCCATACAGGTGCTCATTACAACATTTGTGTACAGAGGCACCAAAAATAAAAGCATTGATACAAACTAAAGAAAAACACATGAAGGCACTTGTTGCATGTCCATTCTGGCGTTTCTTCAAACCGTTATTCGATGGTACCCTTCAAGCAGAAAAATTAAAGAAAACGAAAAGAGCAGTTCAGATGATCTTAGGGTCATTTTATAGAAGTGTCAAGGGTGATAAACCAGATTGTTTCAAATGGATGAGAGCAAGGAATATGATACTACAGACAACACCTGAACAGTTCGCTATCACCTTTTGCTGATCACGAACTATGTAGAAAATTTCAATAGAAAGAGAAGAGAGTTGACACCAACTTGAACATATACTACCCTTCAAATCACAAACAAATGCTTGTAGACCAATACGAAAAGATAATGTATCATCTTTGTGAAATATAACAGCGAGAACAGATTCCATAACCTACAGAAAAAAGTATGAAACCGAAATAAGTTTCACTGTATGTGAATATAAACAACAACAAACAACAAAATTTGAATATTAACATCAACAAAATAGCAAAAATATGATTCCATAACCTACAGGAAAAAGTATGAAACCAAAATAAGTTTCACTGTATGTGTATATAAACAAACAACACCAACAAAAATTGAAAATTAACATCAACAACATAACAAAAATGTGATTTCATAACCTACAAGCAAAAGTATGCAACCAAAATAAGTTTCACTGTATGTGTATATAAACAACAACACCAACAAAAATTGAAAATTAACATCAACAACATACAAAAATGTGATTCCAATTATATACAGAAAAAAAGAATGAAACCAAAAACGGTTTCATTGTATGTGAATATAAACAACAACACCAACAAAAATTGAAAATTAACATAAAAAACATAACAAAATTCTGATTCCAATTATATACAGAAAAAAGTATGAAACCAAAAACGGTTTCACTATATGTGAATATAAACAACAACACCAACAACAACATTTGAAAGTTGGATTTCAGTTTCAGAGGAATGATTGAACTAATACAAAAGCTTGAACAAAGTGAGAATATGATCAAATAACAACTGAAAAATACAGTAAGAATCATTAAAACTGAAAATACAGTAATAATCCATGAAAACACACACAAAAAAAAGTTACAGTTCCTGTTCTTCACTTGAACAAAAAGGAACACATTTTGAGTTCGGTTAATCGAAAATTTGATAATCAAATAACAACCAAAATCAAAAAATCGAAAATTAAAACTTACCTGATAAAATACAATTGAAGTTAGAAGACGGAGAAGAGAGTGATGTTCGAGAATCACTTAAACAAATACGAACTTGGTTCTTCAAATCAACAATGGATTTGAAACTGTTTGAGATGAATCGGAGAAGATAGAATTTATGTTCGTATTTGAAGCTAGAATTTATGTTCTTCAATTAAGCAGAACCAACAACGAACTCAAATCTTCACTTACACAACAAAATTTGAAACAGAAACTCAAATCTTCAATAACCAGAAACAAAAACGAACACAAATCTTCAATTAAATTTCATGAATCAGATTTGGAGAAGAAATGTTTTGTTGAAACCCTAGCCGAATTTGGAGAAGATGTGCTTCGGTTCTTCAGAAAATCAGATTTGGAGCAGAATTTTTCTCTCATACGAAGATTATGTTTTAAGATTTTGTTTCCATTTAAAAGTTATAGATTATATAGGAAGGGCAATTCGGGTATATAAAAATAATTAAAATCTAAATTTAATTAGTATTATGTGAATTGAGGTTTTTATCTCATTTTTAATGAAAATGGTTTTCCTTTATAAAAGATAATATGGGAGGCTTTTTTGCATGGTAAGTTTTTTTTACCTTGGTTTCTTATACTAAATTTTGATAAACAAACAAGGGTTAAAAAGACTGAAATTAATCTTAAAAAAAAATATTATCTTAGTTCTCAGATGAATCTAAAAAAAATGCATGATTGTAAGACTTCTATATATGATGAATAAATCTTGTTGCCATGAACATTCCAAATAACTGTCTCTCCCTCTCCGGTCTCCATGCGTTGTATTCAAGGCCTGACTACACTTAATTGAATAAGAAGATTATTTAAGTAAAAAAACAAATAAAAGGATAAATCCCATACAGATGATCTAATTAGGAGAAGTTAACTGATTTTATGTTTTTTGCTAAATGTTTTGCCGTTGGGTGGTGCTATTCACCTCCCTATTTTTCTTCCCACTCTCCTCCTAAATTTGGTATCATTATCTCATTAAACTCAAAATCTAGAAAATAGTGAACTTTATGGAAAAATGAATTAACAAGTGATGAAGAGGATAACACGTAGGATAAAGAGGAGATTAGGAGATGTTTAGAGAGGTAAATATCATTTTCAGTGTTCCGGTGTGCTCGAATATTATCGTTCCCAAATAATATATTTGGATTAACCTTTGAAAGAATCGATCAAAACAACAGAAAAGAGTAGGGTAAAAGATGAAGATTTTTATAGATTCGAATTCGACGGTTGAAAACTCTTATATCAACATCCAAGGTTAGATAGAAAATATATATTCAGAGTTAAAGACTTTTGTCTGGTCATGTCAGCACCACGTCATCAATAAGGTTTTGGAGAATTTTCTTAAACGGTCTGTATAGACAAAAATTGGTTTGCCGCTCCTTCCAACCAGAGGGAAGTCACGTGACGCTTCAAAATGAAATCCGAAGTATATGTTTACTCAAAGAAAATGTGACACCGAGACATTCCTTGGAAATCTTGAATTTAGCCTCAATTTTTGGAACCGTATTGACTTAGGTGGAATGGAAGACGCAAAAGTCTGGGGAAAGAGAAGATGCCTGATGGAGAAGAACATCAAATATTAGCGGAAGGAGAAGAGAGAAAATACTAGCAGAAGAGAGAAAATACTAGCAGACCAGCCATTAGACAGAAAAGAAAAAGAACCTGACTTTGGAGTATCGCTTCTCTTTGTTATGAAATAGTCATCTTAGTTGGTCATGAAATTGCCAGAAACCGCTGCACACCGCATCTATTGGATTAACAACAAATTTTAGCTAAGTGAAGTGACTCCAGACTCTCCTTTAAGTTCATAAACTTCTGCCAATGAGTCAGTGAGTCACATAAACGAGAGTATTGTGTGTGTATTGAATAATAGAAACTTGTATTGCATCATTAGTTGTTCTGCAACAAGAAACCACAAGTCCACAACATTAGTCCTTTCGGAGTATTTGGAAGAGTTTTTCGCACAACTGAAGGATTGTGTTCTTTTATATATTTATACACCACCATATGACAAATAAAGTTTTCTTCTTCTTTTTTGCCGATAAAGAATTCAATTGTGACGAGTTTCAAACTCAAGTACTACAGTGACATCGGCATATAAAATAAAGTTGAAAGTGTAAAACATGTATTACTTATAAATAGAACTGTTATTCCAAAAAGCATCTCAGACTAGGAGTAAAAGAGACAGAGAAGAAGAAAATGACTTTTAAGTTAACATGAAGCAACAACACTTCATTTACGGCAGCTAATACCTGAAAACACATTGCATAAGGAAGCTTCACAACTCTTCTCCCTTTCACTACTAATAACCCTGTTGAGCTCTTACGATCACCAAAACTATTTGCGATCCAAGAGGAACGAATTTCACCGGTTCTTGATAGCCCCCAATCTACAAAATTTACAACGAATAGGTTATAAGTAATTCGTCATTTTGCTAAAACAGTACTTACAAGATTCATAATTGCACAACTGGCCAAGCAAAAATGAACTATCTCAAACTTAACAATATGTGACCAAGCAAGGCTGACAATTACAAATTGGTTCAGTAAAAGGAAACCCTAGCGATCAAGCATACCCCCGCCCCCAAAAGCTGAGACCCAACATCCAGGGAGAGAACTTCTCCGTCTAAGAACACTTCAAATATAACTTGCAGAATAGGTATAAGTTCTACATGACATCTTGAAGTTCTCGGCAGAAGGAACATTTCTTCATTTCTCTTGTGAGGACAGGGAATTCATAACAAGTCAAAACAGCATTACATCTCCATGAGGATGGAGAATTCACTCTCAGGTCTCAGCGAACCAACTTTTTCAGGTATTGCAACTAGCATGCAGCCCCCTGCCTTATTTTTTTTTGCTAGATCAAAATTGTATATCATTAAAGCTAAAGATTTTCAGAAATACAACCAAAAAGCTCCCAGAAACAGGAATTAAAGAGCTAAACAATCATAACCACCCTAACATTGTAAGAAAGCCCAAAAGCTAACAGAAAACTAACAAAAACGATAGCATACCTGGAAAGGGGACTCAAGACCCCCCCAGGAAGTAGGTCTAGATCTATACACATAAACATTTTCTCTACCCATTTCCTCTACCAAGCAGCACCCTCTTTGCTATTTGTCGGCATAGAAATTGATTTCTCTATAGCTATGTACAAATTCAAATTCTGCTAACAAAGCACAACCTCTATTCCATCTTGTTATTACAAACCAAGGTAATTTCCTGGAAGTAAAAGCTGAAATTACTGCAGTGGAATCAGAACTAAAAACCACCTGTCTAAACTGTTTTTCCACAGCCCATTCTCCAGCACAAATGATAGCCACAACTTCAGCAAAATAGTTAGTAGCCAACCCCAATCCACCTGCAACAGCCACAACAAAATCACCAGTGCTACATCTCCTAATAAACCCATATCCTGCATTACCAGGATTTCCTCTTGATGCACCATCACGGCGTAACAGCAACTTAGGAGCAGAAGGAAGCTGAAATCTACATCAAGAATTTTCACATTATACACTCTTCTACCCTTCAGTCCAAAATTCTTCAACACCTGCAAATCATAAGGAGGGTTCCACATTTAACCCTTCATTCTGATTCCACATTCACCAGAGAATTTAATGACTCTTCTTTTAAAACCCCAACTTTCAGCACTTCATTATCAAAAGCCATTCTATTCTTTAAGAACCACAGCTCCCTCATGGTGACAAAAGCAGCAATTTTCCAAAATTCCTTCACTACCTGATTTCTATTTCTAATATATATCAGCACATCATCAAAAGAGGAAGGACTCAGGAAACTAAGTATACCCCCCTGCCTTGATCACGAAACTTTTAACCAAATGGCTAGACCCATACCATATCCATGATAATTAAATTCATTATGGTGCACATCTGGCTGGCAGGAGAGTGGCTCTTCTGCTAATAACTAGTCACATTATTCGCCCCGAACACTTTAAGAAAGAAAATCATTTCAATTAAAACCATCCTCTTTCTGTTGAAGGTAGTGGCTCTACATCATACACAAATCGCTCTACTCATGTTTTATATAGGAATTAGGATATCTCAGCCGTTAGCACCCAGCCCTAAACTCCAAACCAAAGGTTGCTCACTGCTCAGTAGACAAAGTATGGTGAAAGCAACTTTTGAGAGCACAGACACACAGCAGAAGACCGTGTGTGATAAAATTGAGCTATCTTGATGCGAACTCTAACACATCTTATTGTTGGAAACTAGTTCAGATGTCTTTCTGCTTATCTCATTAACGTGTAACCTAGATGAAATTAAAAAGACGCTTCGACTTTGTTAGCAGTTTCATCAGTGTTAGAATGTTATAAACAGGTAAATTGAAAGGTTTATGGCAGAAAAGAGAATATGGTCTCCTTAGAATTGATACAGAAATGAAGTTACAAATAACACTATCTACAAGACTGTACCACTAACAGAACTACTAGCTACTAGTCTTATAAGCTTGCTAAAGTTAGCTATTCCGAGGACGATCTTGTAGTAGACAAAGTATCAACTAGTTGCTGCAAAACCTAGTACTGTAATAAGAAAACCTGTGTGAAATCCTTTCTACCACCAATTATATAGAAGCATCCTACCTATCTCTTCATCTTTCACAATAAAGATTCAGGTTCAATAAAAATTAACGGCATAAATGACTTCGGCATACTCATAGGAAGTAAGACTCCTTAATTCAGCAGGTAGAAAATTTCAATACAGTAGAAATCAACAGCATAAGCTACTTTGACGAACTCATTAAAACTAACAATTTCAAGAAAACAAGCAAAATAACCAACGGTGATGAAAGGTAATCTGATCAAAGTAATTTGACGAGACCAATGAGCAAGTTTATAATGAGAATGGCCACATAAATGCATCAAATGAGATGAACAAGGGCACGATCAACTCAAATTAAGCAACCACCGCAAAAGTATCCATAACAATTTTGATTCAAAATCAGACCATTTCTCAATAAACCAAATTCAGAGATTGATGTAAAGTGATAATATTAATAATCATACAAATTAAGAACAGTAGACCAACCAACCTTTGTTGCAATCAAAAAGTAACAGAATTACCATAGTAAAAGTCATATCTTTAATGTTTCAAAGACAGGATATTTAGCTACAAATTAAGACTGAATAATCACACATATGGGAAGTCAACAAAATTTAAGCTTTGATGCACCTCCAGGTACAAGGTTCGTCACAATTTTCATTATTCAATAATAACGTAATTTCAAAACCTTTAACTTTAAAATTCAAAACAAACTCTTACCTTGAAACACCACAATTCATTCTTCACTTATAATCAAAGGAGGGAATCGGAGCACTGGGTGTATCAAAACTCTCCAAAATTTCTGTCTTACTCACCCCACTTGACTTATCTTCCTTCTTCTTCTCACCACCAAACAATCCACCAAGCCATGACGAAGCTGAACCCGAACTAGAATCCTCCATAGACATAGCAGAACCCATCTGAGGCTGCTGACCAGGCAATTGCCCCATAGGAAACCCAGGCGGCATCCCTGATGGCACCCCCTCTTCCATAGGCATATTAACAGGAGGGCTCAAAACCCTATTTAATATAATCCCAGCTCCTTCAATCATGGCAAGTAGAACACCACCAAATAAAGCAGATCTTGAAGCAGGACCAAGACCTTGTCTCATCTGTAAAAACCCACCAGTAGCTGCACCAGCAAAAATCGAATTCCATGGATCTTCTTTTTGACGAACATAAACCATTGTACAATCAAATGCAGAGAATAAACCACCCCATACTGCAAAACTACCACCAACTCGCGGTGCATTCATACGAACAGCTTGTGTACCTCCGACTAGTCTTTCTCCTTTAGGGGAGTTATAGATTCCTTTCAAGAAATGAAAAGCTGAACCACCAACAGCTCCCATACCAAAAGCACCACCAATATCATCTAAGATTCGATCTGGACATGGTTCTCGTGATGTTTCTGGAGTTCCCATTAATTTTTGTACGGGAAAAAAAGAAGGATTTTTTTTGGGGGTCTAGGGTTTTGGGAAGAGAGAAAGAGGAACCCTTGCAGGAGAAGAAGTGTTGGGCTAAACAAATGCAGAAAACTTCATACGGAAAATCAGAGCTCTCTTATAGGACAAATGGTTTGTACACCACACAAACTATCTCCATCCAACCCCATTTGGATACGGGGTGACTTATTTTTGTTATATCTAAATATATAAATACTATTTTACTGTAAAAAATTACTTATTTTGATACCTTCTTGATTATGGTTAAAATAAATTAGATCCGAGGAGTTTATGAATATGTGATAACATCGTAACATGACTTTAGCTTTTGATTTAGAGAGATTTAATTTAGTAGTATTTATATGGATAGTAATTGTGAAACCGATAATATTTAGATTTTTAATTAATTAATTAGACTTTAGGTCCCATTAGACTTTAGGTCCCATTAAATGGTACATTTTAGCGTTTAGGTCCAAACTTTGTCCAGTTTGAGTTTAGATCCCAGTCAACTAAAGACCAACGTTAACTTTGTTGACCGTCCAGTTGAGGGTTAAATAGTGAAATGACCAACTGAAATCGATTGTTTGAAATATTTACTAACTCTACCACGTTAAACACGTGGCAGAATCTCGACCTTTTCTTTTCAAATCGGCTCATAGGAATCTCACCTTCGATTTTTCTCCCCTTTTTCGTCTAATGTGTGAACCAGAGAGAAATTAGAAGAGAAGAAAAATTGAAGAAAACAGATCGAGCCAGAGAGTTAACACTCAATTTGAGAGAGAAGAAAACACATTAGAACCAGAGATCATAGAGAAAAGAGAAGAAAACAGATCCAGAATCCTTTTTTTACTCGATCAAACATGTTATTCATAGAACCAGAGAGAAAAGAGAGAGTGAGAAGAAGAAATAGAAATTGAAGACGTGAAGAAGCTTGATTAGGTATGATTAAATCCAACCCACATGTTATTTCAATTAGATGATATGATTTATTGTATTTATTCTAAAATCTCTGAAAATTTCCATTCAATTTTGAAAATTAGGGTTCATTCAATTTGGGGCTTTTCTAAAATTAGGGTTCATTCAATTTTGAAAATTAGGGTTCATTTAATATGTAAAATGGGTGATCATAAAGCTACTGTCAATATCGAAAGTGGTTCTGCAATATAGCTTGGGAGTGTTAATGCAAAAACTAGTAAGAGTTTTACGGACTGAAGCTACTGTCAATATTTAAGACATGGTTATGTCTGTTGTTGGAGGAGTAAAATTTCTAAATCAACTTCGAAATCTTTACTCATGGTTGACAACATACTCTTTCTCTCTATCTTATTTCTCAAAAAGAAACCCTGGAATAGAAGATTTGGGTATTTCTTCCAACTTTTGTATAGTTTTTTTCTCATGAACTTTGGGATTGACCTGTAATTTCATTTTTTTTTTTCAGGTGGACTAAGTGAATCTTCTTCTACTGCAAAAGGTCTGTGGAGATTACTGGTTAAATCTTGTAAAGTAAAATAGGTTTGATTCTGATTTCATATATTCAAACTTGTGTTTTCAGCCATCAAAAGTCATGGCAACTGCTAGATTTGTTTCTCTGATTTCATTTGCATCATATTTAGTGCTCCTCCCAATTCCAAGTGCTTGTTAGCCACTAAAAGATCTCTATTCTTCTCAGCCATGTTTATGTTTGTTAATGCTTCTTATTATATTATAGTTTTATGAATAGTATATTAATTCATCTATGATGTTCGTATTTGTACATGCCTGCAGAATAATTATGAGCTAACAATCCAGATTAATCCAATGACTTAGATAATTATTACTACAAAGAATCATCTATTGTAGATCAAACATATATACATGGGTAGATATGGGTTGAGTGTGCGCAGATTTAAGTAGTGACGCACTGATGTAAACAGTGTACATATATAGTGCGACGAAAAGCTTCTCTAGATATCGGTGGTGTTGATGATGACTTGATATGCATCTAATTAATTAAGTTATAACGATGATATGGCCGGTAATCTATTATATTCATTAGTTCTCCCTCTCTCATAATATGGATCCATCTATCTGTCATTTCAATTGGTCATCTCTCTTGTCCCATTTAGCTCCTACATTTATAACATCTAACCAAATTTGATATGCGCTAGTAATGGGTAGCATTAATTTCATAAATATCTAGGACGAATGTAGATATACTCAGAGTAATTGATAATCAGCCAAGACATGATCATTTGATACATCCCTTTTGCAGTATTGTTGTATAGCTACTACGTAACAACAGTAGTGTAGGTTTGGTGGTGGAATGCAGGGTTGCTTTCACTTCTTTTTTATTTTTCTGACTCAATTTCCTATGCAAATCCTTTTTAATTAATTTGAGGTGTAATGGTAACACGACTGACTTCATGTTAGATGGTGTAATTTTCCTAATTTTTTGGATGACTAATATTTGTGTTTATTCCATTGTAGGTACTATGGAGGATGATCTATTGAGATACTATCCAACTAAAAGTGGATATGTGGTTGGTAACAGCAAAAGGGCTGAGGATCCAAACATGCACATTCTACCTGATTTTAACCCTGAAGAAGACCTTGACTTTCTTCCACTTCTGCACACTAAAAAAGTTGGTTGGGCACACCTGAGAAATGGGAAAGTGATGAATGAATATTAGTTTAAATTTAGTTTTTTGTTAGTTAAATTGGTTAAAACAATCGATCTATTAGCCATTTTGAACTTGTTAATTGTACTAGTTAAATTTGCATCATGAAACTTGTTAACTGTTCAAATTCATGAAACTGTTAATTGTGCTAGATTTTAAATTCAACTAGATTTTAACTGTTAATTGGGCTTGTTAAATTCCAAATCACATTGTACACATTTTATTCACGCGTTAGCTGTTTGTACAACTTGCTTACACTGAACAGTCGCATCACTTGGAACTGGTGTATGTGATACTTGATAGTGGTGTTAGAAGAGGCACACGTTACAAAAAAAGTGAGGTGCCAACTATTGGGTAAGGTGTGGCTAGTCCTCAGTGACACGATTAGTTCAACATTTTTTTCATTGTTAACGGACGTTAACAAACATTTTTTAGTGAAGATTTAACGGACGTTAACGGACCTAAACGGTGTTACTTTTTAACCCTCAACTGGAAGGTCAACAGAGTTAATGTTGGTCCTTTAGTTGACCGGGACCTAAACTCAAAGCTGGACAAAGTTTGGACCTAAACGCTAAGATGTACCATTTAATGGGACTTAAAGTCTAATTATTCCTATAATGAATTGACTAGAGAGTTTCATGGCTAGATGGACAATAAGATGGTGACGATAATAACTTTTAATGGATCAAGATAAACCATAAAGCACCAATAACATTTTAATCAAATCTTGCCAAGAACACCTCAGAAACAACTTTTTCTTAATAGGTTCAGACATTTTGGTTAAGAACAAATCTGAACCTGTGTCAGACTTATAAGATATGAAAAAGGAACGAACCATGTATTAAATGTGTAGGGTTCAGACCTATGTGGTCAATATCGGCCGTTACGGCCGTAATAACGGTGATATTCAAGGTATAGTTTCAAGAGCGCGATGAATCTTCAAATGTCGTCGTCTCGGCCGATACGGCCGAGATTCTCCCGATACAGCCGAGATTCGCCCGATATTCAAGGTATATGCTTGTTGTTTAATCTAGATTTTTGTAACTTTGAACTTAGAATTATAATATACTAATATGATCTCTTCTTAAAGTATGATTGTTAAGATTCTTGGTAATAAATCAACAAAAATATAGTTAATTCTTAGTATTCACATGTATAAAATTTGGATATAAGATTTGGGACTCCTGATATTTCACCGATAATCTCCCCAGGATATTGTTATCAAGGTGTTAAGGTCCCGGCCGAGACGAGACGGAGATCCAAAATTAACTACATTGGTTCAGACTATTATATCCTCAATAAGTCTGAACTATATGTATTTTAAATACAAAAGCTAGTTCGTTCTAAATAAACAAAACAAATGTATGAACAATACACATATTCAAATTCGAATTAATTGGCTCGTTTTATTTCTGAACAATCAGTTTGCACTAAGTACATTTGAAATACAGACCACGACCATGATTTATAAAATACGAAGAAGGAACGAACAATGTAATGTATGACTTGGAGTACTATTACATCATCAGCAATTTCGAATTTATGAATTTCAAATAGAAAATCTAGACCGTTATAAAGTAAAAAAACTAAAATTTTCCGTATAAATTAGTTCTCGTTTGATGGCTAGTAGAGGGAACGTGCGGTGCACTGGTTATTTGACTTGTTTATGGAAAATACGTTTTGTTAAAAGGCGAGTTGAATGTATATTTTTTTTCCTTTAGTGCTTTAGTATATATTAAAGCGTTGTTCGGTTGAACCAAAAGGCATTGGTATGTTAAGTCTGTTATCAAATTTAGATACCAAACTCACGCTTGAATCGCTTGCTAAAGTCAGACTTCGGAATAGGATAAATTTAAATTGTAGAAGAGTGTAAGATGGAATACTTCAAGAGACTTTGACCGTTAGAATTGATCAAAGTGTCGAAAGAATGTAGTACAAGATTAGTGTTATACTACTCTCAGTATGTTTTTCAAAAATAGGTTTTCCAAACATTCGAAAAACCTATGGTCGGGCAATATAGGATGTTCTTAGTCATCACTGTTGATATTTCAGAAATACAAGAGATGTAATTTTCGAAAAACTGCTTAGCTTTTGAAAATAGAAACTCTAATTTTCATAAACTAGCGAGCTAGTCAAAATATGTGTTCGCTACCATACTTTCAAAAACTAAACCTTTAATTTTTGGAAGCTAGGCAGTAGACGTGTTTTACTGCTTGTTGCTAAGGTTTTGAAATCTGAATCACTTAACTTTCGAAAATTGACGTCTGAAACTATTTCGAGATAATTTTTGAAAATAAAAGGGAATCACTTTAAAAATATCTTAGACCAAATCGTGATGTATATATTTTAAGATCATGGAGCGCTAAAACCTTCGCCACTCAAGGCTAAGCGTTCGATATGTTCTAGTTAGTCACTTTTGGCTATGTTAGCAACAGTAGGACATGATCCCACTTCCTCCTAAAGGATATTCATCTTGATTAAGTCAAGTATGTTACTTATGTAAGTTACACCAAAAAAACTTATTATTTATTCACCTTTTATCATTTAATTTATTGAAAAATAAGTGAATAATCCGGAAAACCTTATTATGGAAGATTTCACCATTGAAAAACTAGGGAAAATATTAATGTGTTAATGGATAATGAATTAGGAAAGTATTCAATTTATTGATGGAATGATTTTGAGGTTACATAGTCAAAATTATGAAATGGAAGAACAATCATAGTCTTCCATATCATGAGTACCCAAAACAGTCGTAATCGTCCAGAATATGACTTCCCAAAACCGGTCGTAGTTGTCCAAAATATGACGAATCTAAGATTCAGTTTAGTCGTCGGTACATGAACGACTAAGAAAATTTATAGTCATCAAGAATGATATTGTCCAGAATAATCATAGTCGTGCAGGATTTTGCGACTATAAATTTCTAACTTCATGGATAGATGAATTTCAGTCGTCACTTTATGAATGACTAAGAACAATCGTAATCATCATGCAGACTGTCCACAATAGTCGCAGTCTTCTAAAATTTGACAACTACAAATTCTGTCATCATTATATGAACAACAAAGGATCAGAAAATTAGAAGAAATAAATATTAAAGGAGGTTTTGGTTGTGGAAGAAGGGAATGGTAATAGTGACGGTGGCGGCGATGGGTTGGAAAATTAGTAGTGTTTAGATATGTGGTACTTAGGTTCTAGGGTTCTTAGATGTGGGGTGGATAAAAATAATGTAGGGTGTAAAAAAAATCAAAATATATTAAAGTAGTTTTTAGGATATTTTAAATGTAGGAACTACCATTTAGTACCAATATTATGGGCATGTTTAGTGGCAGGTCTGTCCATTAAGGCATTCTTATCCGGAGGTCCTTTTTGTATAAAAATTAAAATTTTGAACCCAAATTTTTATTCATAGGTCCAATCATATGTGTGTTAAGAAATTGGTTTTTTCAAAATACTAAAAAAAAACCCTAATATATAATCATAATAAAATTGGGGAACCAAAAAATAATTCATACTCCCTTTGTTCCACTTTAGATGAGGATTTTTGAGTTTTTACGCAGATTAAGGAGAAAAAAAGACTAAATTTTTTCCATTTATGTCCTTGGAAAAATGGTTCAAACATTAATTTTTATTATTATGTTTTTTTATTAAAAAAAACTAGTGGTTCGAGGATAAAATTCAAGGGTGTTGTTGGTAATTTTGTGAAAAAATATGAAAACCCTCGTATTTTGGATCTAGAAAAAAAAAAACCTAATCTAAACTTGAATAAACGGAGTATCATTTTTCTCTCTCAGGGTCTTTGATCACTCAATCAATTTTTGCATTCAAGATTTTGTTCCCTTGATTTACTCCTCTTTATTTCCTTCGATTGATCATTTATAACACCCCAAAAAATGGTGAGATTCTTATTTATATCTCATTTTATTTTATTTTACGGTTTTGATATTCTCAAGTTATTCTTCTTTTCTGATTGAGTTATTTATCTGTTATGATAGCATCAATTGGTAGGTTCTTATTGAAATTGAAGCGATTTGTTGGATTAAATCTACTAGTTTGAGTTTGGTAGTATATTTGGATATTCTGATTGTTTATCCGTGAATTGGTTCGTTGTAGTTTTGATGAGTTGTTTGGTTTGGTAAGACATTAATGGATTTCATTTTGGCCATTTAAACGTTACAGGAATAGTTCATGTGTTGATTTGAGAACGAAAATTGTTTAGGTTATTCGGTAATATAGCCATTGATTGGGTCAATTTAAGGAGTGTTTTTTGTGTCAGAGATACTCCCTGAAGACTAGCATATGCTGTTGTGGCTTAACCATTCTTCACCGAGTCATGTAGAATGAGTTGTAACTGTATCCTTTTAGTTAGGATCTCCCTTTGAATAAGTTGTAATCAACTTGTATAAGTTCTCAACAACTGTAATCGTTTAGATATATCAAAATGATCAAGTCCTGACATGGTATCAGAGCTTTGATCCAGATTTTTTTTTTCCTCATCACTTCAAATGGCAGACACCATTCCCACCACGCCTACAACTTCATCACTTATCAGTATAAATGTAGCTGCACAGGCTCCATTAAAGCTTAACACAAGCAACTATTTATCCTGGAAGTTGCAATTTCAAACTTTGTTCATTGGGTATGATTTGATCAAATACATAGATGGAACAGTACCAACTCCACCAGCAGAAATCACACAAGATGGTGTCACCATTCAAAATCCAGCCTTTATCATATGGAATAGGCAAGACCAGCTTATTCTCAATGTCATACTTGGCTCATTATCTTCATCCATTATACCTTTCATCTCCAATGCAGTTACTTCCAAAGCAGCATGGACAATCTTGGCTAATACTTATGCCAAACCATCAAGAGGCCGCATCAAACAACTCAAGCAATCTCTTAAAACACTCACAAAAGGAACCCTCTCCATCACTGAGTTTATGCAAACAGTTAAATCAAGAGCTGATAACCTTGCTCTACTAGGATCACCTGTGGATATAGAGGATATAATTGATAAAATCCTTGATGGATTAAATTCAGATTACAAAGAACTAGTACGTGCAGTTCAAGAAAGGGATACAACGATAAGTTTCGAAGAACTACATGAGAAACTTCTCAATTTTGAAGTTTCTTTACGTGCTGAAGCCACAGAAGACACTTACTTCCCTGCCACAGCTAATGCACTAAATAAATCACCAAGGGCATGGCGACATCCACCTACCATGCAGAACCCAAGCACACCCTGGCGTAGCTCCTCCACTTCCTTCTCTCAGTCACAATATCGATCTTCAAGGCCTCCAGCACCTCATATGAGCACCTACAACAACTCCTTCAGGCACCCAAGGCCTTACCTTGGCTATTGCCAAATCTGTCAGGTGCAAGGCCACTCAGCCAAGCAATTCCCATCCTTCAAGATCATTCCAAATACACAAGGGACCACTTCAGCATCACCATCAGCATACCAGTCTCAAGCAAATGCCACCTCTTACAGGCCATCTCAGTCTGCTTGGCTTCTTGACAGTGGTGCCTCACACCATGTCACTAGTGATCTTGAAAACCTTTCCCTTCACTCACCATATCAAGGGAATGATGATGTTATGATTGGAGATGGATCCAATCTCTCCATCACACACTCTGGTTCAACTTCTCTTCCTTTTTCAAACTCTACCTTTACACTTAAGCATGTTTTGTGTGTGCCTTCCATGAAAAAGAATTTGATATCTATTTCTCAATTTTGCAAATCAAACAATGCCTCAGTGGAATTCTTACCCTCTTGTTTTTTTGTGAAGGATCTTCGCACAGGAAGGAAACTGATGGAAGGGCCAACTAGAGATGGTGTGTATGAATGGCCTTACCTAGCCCCAAAGAAAGCTTTCTCAACTCTCAAATCAAATACCACTTGCTGGCATCATAGGCTTGGCCATCCAGCCTTGCCCATTCTAAAGCTTATTGTTCAACAAAATAATCTTGGACAACTTCCAAGCTTGTCTTCTACATTTTCTTGTAATTCATGTCTTTGTAATAAAAGCCACAGGCTACCATTTTCGACTTCTTCTATTACTTCTACTCAGCCACTTCAAACTATCTTCTCTGATGTTTGGACCTCCCCTGTGTACTCTACACAACAACTCAAATACTATGTTATTTTTGTTGATCATTTCACTAAATACATTTGGTTTTATCCCTTACTTCACAAATCAGATGTACTTCCAACCTTCACCAAGTTTAAAGCTCTTGTTGAGAACTACTTCAATTCCAAAATCAAAACGCTATATTCTGATAATGGAGGCGAATACATTGGCATGAGAAACTACCTTTCTTCTTCAGGCATCACTCATCTTACTTCACCACCTCACACTCCACAACACAATGGCTTCTCAGAAAGAAGGCATTTACACATTGTTGAGACAGGCCTAGCTCTATTATCTCATGCCTCTCTTCCTCTTAAATTCTGGCCGTATGCTTTGGCAACAGCTGTGTATCTCATCAATCGCATTCCCACCCCGACTCTCAATCTTCAATCACCTTACCACTTACTTTTTGGCACTCAACCAAACTACTCCAAACTAAAAATATTTGGTTGCTTGTGCTACCCATTCTTGAAGCCTTACACAGTCCACAAACTAGAGCCGAATTCATCTCCATGTATCTTCCTTGGTTACTCACTCACTCAGAGTGCATATCTCTGTCTTGATCCAGCAACTACAAAAATCCACATCTCGAGACATGTCAAATTTGTAGAACAAGAATTTCCTTATGCTACCTTAACCGAGTCTAGTTCTTCCTCTTCAACATCTCTTATTGATACTTGGATTCCTCCAAGAATTCCTGTACCATCATTAGCTCCTTCTGTCCTTTTACCATCATCACCTCCTCTTCATCCCATGCCATCCTCTCCAGTTGGCTCTTCTCAGCACTTTCCAGTGCAAGCTCCCACAACGACACCAAGTGCAACTGAAGCTCCATTGTACTTACCGACTGCCACTACATCAGGTAATGTGCCTCAACTGCAGCCATCTCATTCTATGACTACACGTGCCAAAAACAATATTCGCAAGCCAGTTCGAAAAATGAATTTGGTTACTCAACTTGCTGCCGTGACCAATGATGAACCAACTACAGCATCCCAAGCCTTGGGCAAACCTCACTGGCGCACACCAATGTCTGAGGAGTTCGATGCACTGGTGCGCAATGGAACATGGACTCTAGTTCCATCTCATCCAACTCAAAATGTAATAGGCTGCAAGTGGATTTTTCGCATCAAGTGCAAACCAGATGGCACGATTGAAAAACGCAAGGCCAGATTAGTTGCCAAGGGTTTTCATCAAAGGCCTGGCCTTGACTATTTAGATACCTTCAGCCCTGTGGTGAAGCAAACTACAGTACGGGTAGTTCTCAGCCTTGCAATATCTCAAAATTGGACTTTACGTCAACTTGATGTCAACAATGCATTCTTGCAAGGTCGACTAGCTGAAGTAGTCTATATGCAACAACCACCTGGGTTTGTAGATCATGATAATCCCACTCATGTCTGCAAACTCCATAAAGCCATCTATGGCCTTAAACAAGCTCCAAGAGCTTGGTACCATGAGCTGCGTATATTCTTGCTCCACATTGGGTTTGTTAATTCTCATGCTGACACTTCCTTGTTCATTTTGAAAAGGTCAAGCACACTCATCTATCTACTGGTATATGTAGATGACATCATTGTGACTGGCAACAATCTAGCTCAAGTCGATGAATTTATTACATCATTGGCAACAAGGTTCTCCATCAAAGACCTTGGCTCCCTCTCATATTTTTTAGGCATTGAAGTGGTTCACAATGCACATGGCATTCTACTCTCCCAAAGACGCTACATTCTTGATCTTCTCTCAAAGTTCAAAATGTTAGAGGCCAAGCCAGTCCTTACTCCCATTGCAACTTCTCCACCACTCAGTCTTCATGATGGTCCTCCTCTAGCGGATCCAACTGAATACAGAGCTCTAGTTGGCAGTCTTCAGTACTTACTCATCACAAGGCCAGACTTGTGCTTCACTGTGAACAAGCTTTCCCAGTTTATGCATTGTCCAACCTTTACTCATTGGCAATGTGTTAAACGTCTACTCCGATACTTATGTGGTACAATTAATGATGGCCTCCAGATATACAAAAGCTCACCACTCAGACTTCATGCCTTCTCAGATCACCTCCTTCAACAGTCGACCGCCATGAATGCGTACTCAGATGCAGATTGGGGTGGCAACAAAGATGATTTCTCATCCACTAGTGCATACATTGTCTATCTTGGAAGGAATCCCATTTCCTGGTGCTCCAAAAAGCAAAAGTCCGTAGCTCGGTCATCAACTGAAGCTGAATATCGAGCAGTGGCAAATGCTGCATCTGAATTGAATTGGTTAACTTATCTCCTCTCCGACTTACATGTTCCCTTACCAAGATGTCCAGTTATTTACTGTGACAATGTGGGAGCAACTCAGTTATGCTCCAATCCTGTCTTTCACTCGCGTATGAAACATGTAGCCATCGACTTCCATTTCATACGTGATCAGGTGCAACGTGGTACTCTACGTGTAGCGCATGTGTCATCTGATGACCAGCTTGCTGACGCCTTGACAAAACCACTCTCGCATACACGCTTTCAGCAACTAAAGACCAAGATTGGCCTTCTCACGAGACGTCCAACTTGAGGGGGCGTGTCAGAGATACTCCCTGAAGACTAGCATATGCTGTTGTGGCTTAACCATTCTTCACCGAGTCATGTAGAATGAGTTGTAACTGTATCCTTTTAGTTAGGATCTCCCTTTGAATAAGTTGTAATCAACTTGTATAAGTTCTCAACAATTGTAATCGTTTAGATATATCAAAATGATCAAGTCCTGACATTTTGCAGTTATAGTGTTATAACCTTAAAAAGCTTATCATGGATGTTATTTATTAATGTACAAAGATTGAATTGGGGCCTTTTAAAATAAATTGTGTATAGTTGATATACTGTCGAAAATCGAGTGTAATTTTTGTAGATTGAGAATGATTATGCAGGTTATATGATAACTATACTATAGGAAGAGCTACTGAAAATTGGAGTAAATGAATTTTTTAGCTTTTGTCTTTCATGTTTCTAATGTTTAAAACATGGTGGAAATGTTATATGCGTCATGTTTATGGTTTGGGTGATGTTGGCTCTAATCAAGAAGCTATAACGGGCTGGCTTGCAGTTTTCATTGTATCTTGAGTCTCATTAGCAAGTTTCATGGCAGGTGGATTGTCCACATGTATGAAGAAATGAGCTTGCTTCCCTTCTTGATGAATTTGGATACTTCTATGTATAGTTTCTTTGCTACCCATAGATATTGCGAATGGATTGAGTGTATTTTTCATATACTATGAATTAGTTGAGCGCATTTTTTATATATTGGGAATAAGTTGGTGCATTTTTCATATACTGTGAAATGTGAATTACTAGTTGAGTGCATTTTTGGTATATTATGATTAAAAAATACTCATTTTCTATAACAAGTAATTGTGCTAAGTAGGTAATGTGTTTTGTCTTGATTTTCCATCAGATATCACTATGAAACCTGTCGTTTATGATATTTTTTAGATTAAGTATGTTGAGACATTTTCCATTTTTGCTCAACAAATGGATATGCTAAGTTATCAGAAACAGGCTGCTAATGATGCCCATGGACGCTCCAAAATACCAACCAAGAAATCTCAAAAACATAAAGGTGGTATTAAGATCAGAGGTAACTAATCATTTCATAGACATATCGAATTATACGCGATTATAATGCGAATTAGTTGAGTGAGTTTTTCATATATTATGAATTAGTTGAATACAAGTTATATATCCTCGATCTTTTAGTTAAATTTTAGTCCAGTTATGTCAATAATACATACAAGTTCATGACAACTCTTTTTTGGTAATGTATAGTTGAATTTAGTTTATTGTTCAAAACACTAAAATTTTGTCTTTTCTTACGGTAAATATTGACTACATATTCAATGTTATTGTCATTAGAATCCTTTGGAGAATTATCAAGGATCATTGCTTGAAATTGTAAATAAACAAACTAACAAAGCATGTTTATTTTTTTTTCGTGTTCGTATATTTTGTAGGTCCAAGTCATTAGTAATGATGGCTTCCATGAAATAAATATTATTTTTCAATGTTAAGCATAGCATATATGTACATTTTGTAGCTGATGAATACTAATGATTCTCAGCGAAACGTTGTATATGTTTTTTGCAGCTTCATTTCGTATGGTTTGGCAGTGCCTATACGCCGCACTGTTGAAAAATCACAATGCATATACATTATACTTTTGATTGATTTTATTTTCTTATTCTGTTGTACTTTTTGGGTTTGTTATTCAGATATGTTAAATATAAACATGTGTAAGTTCTACTAGTCAGGAGGTAAATATGGGTAATGGATGTTACTGACGTTGAAGAAAGTGTTCTTGGTGCCACTCAATTCATCTATTTACCACTAAGTTTCCCCCACGCTTATCTGGCTTGAGGTCTAGACCTTCCTAAGAAAAGCACCTCTTCCTGGAAAAATGCAATGCTATGAATGGATAGCTTCACCTCTACAATATTTTTCCAAATGGACGAATCCAACTCCTCTCTAAGTCGAACATCGTACTGAAGCATTCATTACACAGATGATGACCAATCACGACAAAGAATATCATGGATATTTTTTTGTAACCTTACAGGAGTGTCCACATATACCACAAACCCACTACAGGAAAGTGACAGCACGCACACATGTGTGTAATATTAATGCTGGCATAGGGATGAAGGAAAAATTATGTCAACGACAAATATTCAGATCCAAGACAATGAAGCCTAATGTTTTCGAGTGGGAGATTTGGTTATGAAAGCAGCAAGGCGCAACTGCTACTCTGTGACAAGCTCTGACTGGGAAGCGTTCGTGATTTCCAATGCTACCATTGGCAGGTACTACAAATTACATACGACAAGTTGGTGGAGGCAGCAATATAGGAATAATGGATTAAGGAATTTGACGCTTGCAGCATTCAGGGATCTTCTTAATTTATTTGTAATTTCAATTCCTTCAAAACGTATGCAATACATTTTCATTCAGTAATCACATTCCCTTTCAATAATCAAATTCTCAATTTCATTAATTCAAGAAACCCTATTAATCCAAAAAGAAAATCCTTGTAATCACACCAACAGTTTACTTGTTCAAATACCAAAAAAAAACAATAATCAAACTAAATAAAGCCTTTCATCTCTCGAGATTCTAAATAAAATCCTTTATCTTTCAAAACATATAAAGGTTCTGAAGAATAAAAATATATTAGTTAAAAATGGCCCTTGTCCATCAGAAAAGGCTTTTCCCATTATCTCAAGAGTATTCCTCCTCGACTCCAGTTTTTCATGCCAGTTCTACCACTTTTGCCCCCTCTTGTGCAATAGAGTTGCTTGAAGAAATTACATCTACTGAAGCATGTGACCCTCTAATGGCATCAATCTCATGGCACAGCCACCTGATGTTAAAATCATAATCCTCAAAATCTTTCAAGTGGAACTCCCAATCAGCGAGTATTCCATCTGAAATGGTATCCCTGACTGCGGTACACATCTTATTAACTACACGCAGTATTATTTATACTCGCCTTGTTAGAAAAGAGAGATGTTCGAATTTCTTGGTGGTAGCAATGGGACCATATTTCTGTTATATCTCAATATACAATCCAACATACTCAACATGGACACTAAATTCACCAACCAGTTCGTGGTATTGAAGGAATCGGTGGATGGAGGATCGAAATAAGACCAGCACCAGGGTATTCAGTTGTCATTTCCTTTTCATTCGTTATAAGAGCATTTTCAGTGTTTGGAGTGATATTGACTATAGTTTCATCGTCAACAACGGTTTTAGAAGCAACATCCTTGAAGCAACATCATCATGGCCCCAGAATAAAGAGGTAGTTTCATTTCCACCTTGGTCTACGGAATTCTTGCATCAGCATTGTCAACTCAGTTTTCTTGATTTTTGTCGTTTTCAACCTAAAATGACAATTTGGTGAAGTAAGGTGTTATAAGCACAAAAATCAACCACACTAATCAGGATATTCAGAGTACAAGTGAATAAATCACATAAAAATTCATTAATAAGCATTCAAGACACAAGAAAATAGTCCAAAGGCATAAAAAGGCGTTTTTTACATTAAGCTCGTCAGGAGCAATTCTGCACTGGACTCCCTGTACAAATTTGCAAGCTGAGAATAGTTGGTAACGAATTTAGGAGCTAAAAGATATGATCGAAACATTGAACTATGTCGCAGCTGAAAAATTCCCATTGTCCAAGATTCCCTACTGCCACCCTAGGAGTCCAGGTCGTGTCTCAGTCCCAGTGTAGTTAATCATCCGAAAAGACCCGCTAAGCATCAATCATGAAATCTTCCTGAAAGTTTACTGTTCTGTCTTTTTGAGGCCCTAACGAACTCAAAACTCAAATATTTTTCTATTAGGGGATAGATGGTCTCCTGGATGGATCATCGAAAATGGACACCGTATGAAGATTTTACAGCGTTTTCAATGAAGACCCTCATATCTGAACTTTCTGACAACGAAATATAACGAAATTCTTCATTCATTCCACCACTAAGGGACAAGTTTATGATATTATGAAGATAATACAAGATTAGGACTTACTTGGGTTTTTCTCGAATCACTTGGGGAGTTAGAATTGCCATCATTACGATCGCATTCATTATTCTCTTCTCTCAACTCAGAATTATGTCGACTCGCATCCTCATCCTCCAAAGAGAATTGATGACCACCATTACCTTGATTATTAGGTGGAGTCTCTTCCTAGAAACAACAACAACAACAATAAATATTCATATTTCGTTCAAGATTATCACAAACTAGTCAGACGAACTTCATCCATGCAAATTTGGTCCTTCAACCATGCTAGTCCTACCTAGTCATGCCTCCCCAAACCATGCACTTCAGACGATGCTCCAACCTTGATAGTCCTTCCTCACTGATTAGTGCTCCTTGGACGATCACTCAACATCGATATCAAATCAAGCCGACCACGGAGCCTCTGGTAAAAATCTAACGACTAAGTTAAATTGTTTATTTTTCTCCTACTTGTAAAATAACCATCTAGTGCTTACTACGAAACATTATTGTTCTGCACTAAACATGGGACTTAATGTAGATGGTGGATTTTTAAAAAAAGACTAAAATAATAAAATCGCCTCTACCCGGCAGTAGAAGCATAGAATTAATAGAATTTTATATATCACTGACCCGACATCAGAAGTATAAAATTCATATTTTATATTCCACAAAAGAATTAAAATATAAAGCTTTTGTTACAGGCATCTCCCATTGATCACATATCCTCTCTCTTTATATATATATAAAATATTAGAGACTAGTTCAACTGAGTTTTCAATATTTTATATGAACATATATAATGTTAGTATTGTATGACTCAGTACTCACTTTTGTATTGAATCTACAATGATTGGAAAACTCCTAGATTGATTGATCACTAATATAGAGCAATATTGTCCTCAGAATGTCATTGGTGTTAACTGTAATCCCTTTCCCGGACTATACAAAATAAATTCCCAGAACATATTCTTGTTCTTGAACGGATACCAAAGCTCATATCATAAATTCTTGTGCTCTATTCTAAAGTTGAATTCCTAGATATTATCTTATGTCCATCACTAAATTAATTTATAGCTTTTCTCAACTGAGTTCTATAAATTAATTGTGAACATTTTCCTTGTCAGACGTACGAGTTAACACCAGGAAACCCCAAGAAAACGGCGTGGCGTACATAACAATCATAGTCTTAAAAGCATATCAAGTTATGGCCCCAAGAACATATGATAAAAGGAGAATTAAAATAATAAACAAATAAATAATAATAGTAGAAAAATATAAATGAGGGATTGGTGGGACCACGCCGGCGCATAGTTGGTCCCCTCTCTTATATTTTTCAATTATTATTTTATATATTCTTTTATTTAAATTCCTTTATTTAGGATTTTCTTTTTCTACCAAAATTTTATGAGATTATGTTTATCTAAATACATGCTATAAAAATCATATAATATATATCCTGACCGGTTTTTATCCCATCTACTATATCTTAAAATATGATTATTTCAATATTTTTTAAATCTTGGTCTTCATACCAAGGTCCTATTTGATATGTATATCAAAAATCTCTTTCCTAGGTCTTATTATCAAAAGAATATTAAAGTATTGCCATCGAGATGAAGAAATACAATATTAACCAAGAATGGTCTTGATACCACCATGGTGGTCCGTACACCACCATGGCTGATCTCAGTTGATCGGTCCTCTCACCACCAATTTTACTCGGTCCCTTTCCACCAAATTGGTTGGTCCCCTCATCATCAAATTGGTTTGTCCCTCTACCGCCAATTTCAGTCATTCCCTTTGTCACTCTTTGATTGGTTCTTCTGCCATAACTAGGTTTTACTGCCTAATATTTTAATTGGTATTGACACCATTTTAATTAGGTTCCGCTACCTAATTTTAAATAAGTTTCTTTATATACTCGTAATTAGGTATTGTTACCAATAATTTAATTGGTCTTACTGCCAATATTTGAATGGTCTTGCCATCAAGATTTTAATTTATCCTGCTACCAAGATTTTATATTTTAGTTTGCTGCTCAAACCGTCTAGGCGAGATTAAATATTATGTTGAAATTATCATTTTATTTCTAATTGATACTCATACGAGCTTCCAGTGAATGCTTGACATACCAATTCCCTGTTATATACATATACATATACATATATATATACACACATATACATATACATATATATAATAGTCTCTTGATCCAGCAATCTCATCAGGCCTATGTTTACCAATCCAACAAGATCATCCAAACTCATTGCTGCCTCAGCTGACACTATGATATGCCACAACTACCAATGTCAATACCAATAAGGCTCTTTAAGTATATGGTATATTAAGCACCATTGCTTGTCTCAGCATGCATCTTATGATTGATCCACCAATGAGTCAGCATGCCAGACTCACCAGTGAGAAACATCATAGACTCATCAATATGCTAAGACTAATAGTCTAATTAAGTCAACAATTGACCAAATAAACACGTACAAAATAGACTTAACCATGCTCAAGAAATCAATTAAGTCATATGGGGGGATATTCACTGGGTTTTTAGTATGGCGGCCTACAACACATGCGATGTGGCAATGCATCCACGATGAGAAAGTAAATAAGTTGTGCATGTAGTTGAAAGAGTGAGATAGAGTAATGGTCTTACAACCACCAAGTCTCTCTGACAGTGCGGAACTAGTGTCACCATGATTTCCCCTTTAAAACTGCTATCACTTACAATATCAATGTGTTAACTTCCAATGCTATAAATAGTCTCTTCGACTAATTGACAAGGTATCATACAATCATCTTAGAATCATCTGATAATCGCTTAGCAAGATAATCAGACTTTGATTCTTACAAGAGTTTTCTATCAATTCAAACACAGAGAAATCCTCTTCATAGCAGTTCAACACGTCGTATTACTGGTATTCAATTCCATTGATCTCAATACCTTTTGTGCTTCCCTCCCTACAGATCGATCCTTTTCCTCTTATTGTGACTGAAGCAAGAATGGAACGATCATCTCCTAGTTTAGGCCAGGATTGTAAATATTGATCTCTCGAATCTTAAAAGTACTTCTACAGTAAAAATGTTTAGGGATTAGACGAATTCTCATCATCTTACCATCATTTTCCCTTTACCCCTAAATTTGTTTTTATCCATAAACAAGAGTATATAAAATTTGCACTTCCAAAAATATAATCATAAATATAATATAGTATCATAATAATTTATTCAGAATCATTAAAGTATATGAAATTTGCACTTCCAAAATATGGAGATAAGTTATACACTGTCTTGAACATAAACATATAGATATTATATGGAACCTACACTCTAAATATTTGATGGTACCCAGGTTTCAACCAGAACCTTAGTTTGGTACCCAGCTCTTCAGAAATTAAGGGTTGGTAGATGGACCAACTTTTGACAGTGAGGGAATATGTTCGACTAAAAATATATTTAATTTTCCATAATAAAATTTTTAATTTACACCTTTACCCCCAAACTTTTTTCACTCTTCTCGAATTGTTCCTCGAGTTGTTCCTTACCTCATCTCGGTAAAAAAAAATCAACAAAACAAAACCCAATTTTTATCTTTGAAATACATAATCTACAACAACCTATTTCAATGTCTCTCCAATTAAATTCTTATAAAAAATAATCAAACAAAGACAAATTAAGAAGACTTATTGTAAAACACTTAAAACCAAATTGCCATGATTCCTCAAAGTCTTAAATTTCTTTATCTCCATATGACTGGAATACTCGATCAAAGTTATCGAGGGTTATGAAAACTCCCATTTAACCACCCTTGTAATCAGTATAAGGAGATGGAAAATTAAACCCAAAACGATCCTTCCTTCTGCGTTTTCTCTGAATACTGCTGCCGATGCACCTTCTTCAACTACTACTACTGCTAGATCTTTCAAATTCAAGAAGACATAAATAGACGTAAAAAAATCAATTGATTTCTTCTTTTATTTATTGCGTAACCCATTAAATATTAGATTGACAACTTATTCAATCTCTGAGGATAGGATCAGTAAGGGATTTTGGAGAGCTGTTGAGCCATGACGACTCTTTCGTAAGGAACAACAGTTTCAACCATATATTGGTAGCTCATTCTTTTTATAAATTTTTATGGGTTTGAGAATTTTGGGTTAAGAGTTTTGACGTTAAGGGTAGTTTCGGTTTAGATGGAGGAAAAAACGAACAATATAAAGAAACATGTTAGAGCAAATGTGGAAAGTAGTTTAATTTATTTTTAAAAATTGCATTATCAAAAATAACAACAACTAGGTTAATGGGTCTTGTAGTCCTCCGGGTACCAAACCTTAATTATGAAGAATTAGGTACCAAACTAAGGTTTTGTCAAATCCTGGGTACCATCCGACAAATAGCCCTTCTAAAAACACAATCATATATTGTAAGCATGTATAGAAAAAACAAACAACATTTGAATAGCATAGATTTACTGTCATATAAAAATATAACGTAATAAGGTAAAATACAAAGATTAATTGAGATAGAAATATTACAATTTAGTGATACTTGCTATGCAATTTTCTGTATTTTTGGTGGTGCTTCTACAACATCATGTTCTTCCGTTACTTATTTTACTGAGATTTTCTTGCGTTTTCTTTTTGTTTCGACCATTTTGTTGATTTTTTTATCAACATTTTAGTAGGTGATGATTTTTTTTTACGTTGAATTGATTTTTAGTAGATTGAATTGATTTTGATGATTATTTGAGCTACTTTTTAGTATATTGAAGAGATTTTGATGATTTATCTTTTTTAATTTTGTCAAAGAAGTAGTGGCGAAGATGGATTTGATGTAGGTTAGTAAGAAGATTGAGATTGTTGGTAGAGTACAAAAGTTTAGGTTTTCTAGATCGTGGATAGTGGTTTCACAAGGGTGATTCCGAATTTCAATTTTTGTTTTTAAAAGCCCTAATTATTGTTTTAGAACTGGTGGAAACAGGTGGAAAATTTCAATTGTGTAGAAACACACGTTTGTGGCCAGGACTTAGTCTGTCGTTTCCTTGTTTTAAACAAATATGGACCTCCGGTTAAATGAATAATATGGATGGATCCAGCTGAAACTAACTATATGGTCCTTGGACCAAATGATAAATCTCCCTATTTTAAAATATATTTGGATGGTAAATATGATAATAAGGAGTGGTAATTAATGTGGACGACAAATAGAAAAAAATGTGTGTGACGAATAGTTAAAAACCAGAAAAATAAATAAATAGCTAATATACATGTCAGGACATCTATTACCGGTTTGTAGATTAATTTATTTAGAATCATTAAAGTATATGAAATTTGCACTTCCAAAATATATAGATAACTTATACACTGTCTTGAACATAAGCATATAGATATTATATGGAACCTGCACTCCAAAAAGGATTATTTGTTTGATAGTACCCAGGTTTCAACCAGAAACTTACTTTGGTACCTAGCTCGTCAGAAATTAAGTGTTGGTAGCTAGACCAACTTTTGACAGTGAGGGAATATGTTCCAATAAAAATATATTTAATTTTCCATAATAAAAATCTAAATTTACATATTTACCTCCAAACTCTTCCTTGAGTTGTTCCTTACCTCATCTCGGTAAAAAAAATCAATCAAACAAAAACCCAATTTTTCTCTTTGAATTACATAATCTACAACAACCTATTTCAATGTCTCTCCAATCAAATTCTTATAAAAACTAATCAAACAAAGAAAAACTAAGAAGACTTATTGTAAAGCACAACCAATTTGACATGATTCCTCAAAATCTTAAATTTCTCTATCTCCATATGACTGGAATACTCGATCAAAGTTATCGAGGTCTATGAAACTTGCCATTTAACCACCCTTTTAATCAGTATAAGGATATGGAAAATTAAACCTAAAACAATCCGTCCTTCTGCGTTTTCTCCAATTACTGATGTCGATGCACCTTCTTCAACTACTCCTACTGCTAGATCTTTCAAATTCAAGAAGACATAATAGACGCAAAAAAATCGATTGATTTCTTTATTTATTTATTGCATAACCCATTAAATATTAGATTGACAACTTATTCAATCTCTGAGGATAGCATCAGTAATTTACTTGTATCAAAACGGAAATTTTACATTACAAAAAGGGATTTTGGAGAGCGGTTGAGCCATGACGACTCTTTCATAAGGAACAACAGTTTCAAGAAAATATTGGTAGCTCATTCTTTTTATAAAATGGAGAAATTTGTTATGGGTTTGAGAATTTTGGGTTAAGAGTTTTGACGTTAATGGTAGTTTCGGTTTAGATGGAGAAAAAACGAACAATATAAAGAAATATTTTAGGGCAAATGTGGAAAGTAGTTTAATTTATTTTTAAAAATTGAATTATTAAAAAAAACTAGGTTAATGGGTCTTATATGGACTACATGTAGTCCGGGTTCCAAACCTTAATTTATGAAGAACTAGGTAACAAACTAAGATTTTTTCAAAACCTGGGTATCATCCGACAAATAGCCCTTCTAAGAATACAATCATATATTGTATGCATATATAAAAAAAAAAACATTTGTATAGCATAGATATACTGTCATATCAAAATATAACAAAATAAGGTAAAATACAAAGATGAATCGAGATAGAAATCGTACTATTTAGTGATACTTGTTATGCGATTTTCTGGATTTTTGGTGGTGATTCTTCAACATCATGTTCTTCCGTTACTTATTTTACTGAGATTTTCTTGCTTTTTCTTCTTGTTTCGATCGTTTTTTTGACTTTTATCAACATTTTAGTAGGTGGTGATGTTTTTTTTAGATTGAATTGATTTTTAGTAGATTGAATTGATTTTGATGATTAATTGAGGTACTTTTTAGTATATTGAATAGATTTTGATGATTTTTCTTTTAAAATTTTGTCAAAGAAGTAGTGTCGAAGATGGATTTGATGTAGGTTAGTAAGAAGATTGAGATTGTTGGTAGAGTACAAAAGTTTAGGTTTTCCAGATCGTGGATAGTGGTTCACAAGGGTGATTCTGAATTTCAGTTTTTGTTTTAAAAGCCCTAATTACTGTTTTATAACTGGTGGAAACAGGTGGAAAATTTTGATTGTGTAGAAACACACGTTTGTGGCCAGGACTTAGTATGTCTTTTCCTTATTTTAAACAAATATGGACCTCCGGTTAAATGAATAATATGGATGGATCCTGCTGAAACTAACTATATGGGCCTTGGACCAAATGATAAATCTCCCTATTTTAAAATATATTTGGATGGTAAATACGATAATAAGGAGTGGTAATTAATGTGGACGGAAAATAGAAAAAGTGTGTGTGACAAATAGATAAAACCCAAAAAAATGAATAAATATCTAATATACATTTCGGGACATCTATTACCGGTTTGTGGATTAATTTATTTAGAATCATTAAAGTATATGAAATTTGCACTTCCAAAATATATAGATAACTTATACACTGTCTTGAACATAAGCATATAAATATTATATGGAACATGCACTCCAAAAAGGGCTATTTGTTTGATGGTACCCATGTTTCAACTAGAACCTTAGTTTGGTACCTAGCACTTCAGAAATTAAGGGTTGGTAGCTAGACCAACTTTTGACAGTGAGGGAATATGTTCGACTAAAAATATATTTAATTTTCCATAATAAAAATCTAAATTTATATATTTACCCCAAAACTCTTTTTACTCTTCTTGAATTGTTCCTCGAGTTGTTCCTTACCTTATCTCGGTGGAAAAAAATCAATCAAACAAAAACCCAATTTTTCTCTTTGAATCACATAATCTACAACAACTATTTCAATGTCTCTCCAATCCAATTCTTATACAAACTAGTCATACAAAGACAAATTAAGAAGACTTATTGTAAAGCACTTAAAACTAAATTGACATGATTCCTCAAAATCTTAAATTTCTTTATCTCCATATGACTGGAATACTCGATCAAAGTTATCGAGGGATACGAAACTTCCCATTTAACCACCCTTTTAATCAATATAAGGAAATGGAAAATTAAACCCAAAATAATCCGTCCTTCTGTGTTTTCTCTGATTACTATTGTCGATGCACCTTCTTCAACTCTACTGCTAGATCTTTCAAATTAGGGAAGACATAAATAAACGCAAAAAAATCGATTGATTTCTTCTTTTATTTATTGCGTAACCCATTAAATATTAGATTGACAACTTATTCAATCTCTGAGGATAGGATTAGTAGTTTACTTGTATCAAAACGGAAATTTTACATTACAAAAAGGGATTTTGGACAACGGTTGAGCCATGACGAGTCTTTCATAAGGAACAACAGTTTCAACCATATATTGGTAGCTCATTCTTTTTATAAAATGGAGAATTTTTTTTATGGGTTTGAGAATTTTGGGTTAAGAGTTTTGACGTTAATGGTAGTTTCGGTTTAGATGGAGAAAAAAAGAACAATATAAAGAAACATTATAGGGAAAATGTGGAAAGTAGTTTAATTTATTTTTAAAAATTGAATTATTAAAAGAAAAAACAACAACTAGGTTAATGGGTCTTATACGGACTACATGTAGTCCGGGTACCAAACCTTAATTTATGAAGAACTTGGGTAACAAACTAAGATTTTGTCAAAACCTGGGTACCATCCGACAAATAGCCCTTCTAAGAATACAATCATATATTGTATGCATGTATAAAAAAACATTTGTATAGCATAGATATACTGTCATATCAAAATATAACATAATAAGGTAAAATACAAAGATGAATCGAGATAGAAATTGTACTATTTAGTGATACTTGCTATGCAATTTTCTGGATTTTTGGTGGTGATTCTTCAACATCATATTCTTCCGTTACTTATTTTACTGAGATTTTCTTTCTTTTTCTTCTTGTTTCGACCATTTTGTTGATTTTTTATCAACATTTCAGTAGGTGGTGATTTTTTTTTAGATTGAATTGAGTTTTAGTAGATTGAACTGATTTTGATGATTAATTGAGCTAGTTTTTAGTATATTGAAGAGATTTTGATGATTTTTCTTTTCTAGTTTTGTCAAAGAAGTAGTGGTGAAGATGGATTTGATGTAGGTTAGTAAGAAGATTGAGATTGTTGGTAGAGTTGAGAAGTTTAAGTTTTCCAGTTTGTGGATAATGGTTTCAGAAGAGTGATAATAGTTTCAGAAGAGCGACACTGGATTTCATTTTTTGTTTTTAAAGCCCTAATTACTGTTCCTAACTGGTGGAAACGGGTGGAAATTTTCGATTATGTAGAAACACACGTTTGCGGCCAAGGCTTAGTATGTCTTTTCCTTGTTTTAAACAAATATGGACCTCCAGTTAAATGAATAATAGGAATGGATCCGAAACTAATTATACGGACCTTGGATAAAATGACAATTTTTTTTTATTTTAAAATATATTTAGATGGTAAATAGGATAATTAGGAGTGGTAATTAATGTGGACGGTAAATAAAAAAAATTTGGATGGTAAATAGTTAAAACCCGCGAAAATAAATAAATAGCTAATGTACATTTGGAGACATCCATTACTGGTTTGCCACCACTACACAAATAGTGGTTGAGCTACATTGTTTATATCTAACTGCGATAGACAGTAATTGAAGACATGAGTCTTAACTTTAGTTTCAAGTTCACTTTATTTTATGAAGGCACTGCCCACCGAGCATATAAAACACTACAACACAGTGCAAGTTAAGTGAGATTTAGCCAACCACAACACATAATCTCTTTATCACTTATATACTTCTCTACTTTTATCTCTCTCTGCCTTGCTTTCATAACATTTCTCCTGTATCAGGCTCTCTAATAAATCTATATATTCCAAGCGGTTATCTAACCGTTTTGTACTCGATTTTAGTGCTCCGGTTTTCATCATTTTTCATATTCTTAGCTCTCATTCTGCACAGGTTTCTCCTGAAGTATCGACTGATAGGACCAAAAATTCGAACTTTTGAGGTAGATTTTTGAGATGGAGTTTTGTTTATCTCTTGAATTTGAGTGTTGTTTGTAAGAATATTGGTTAAGGTTTTGAAACAGATTTTGAGATCTAGGTAAGAAGATAAAGAACTGGAACCTCCAAAGGGGTTTTGGGTTACTTTGTGGAGTTTTATTCGGTTTTTGCCCTACTTCATTGCTCTTCTCATTCTTGGCATCATTAAAGGTCCCTTTTTCTTACTTGATTCAGTTTCTGACATTGGGTTTTATTGTAATTTCCTTCATTTTTGTCCGTTGGTTTTACTCATCTATTTTGGAAGTTTCACTGGATGAAGTGTAAGGCCATGGGTTGTTGAGACTGAACTCTTACTTGTTTGTTGAGTCACTCAAAGTTAAAATGTCTATGCTTATATTAGTTCATTGCAGCATTTTCACTCAACTGAATGAAAATGGGAATATGTATCTGAAATGGCATTGAGTTTAGTTTCAAATTCTACCCACTTAGGATTTATTCAAATATTGTCATGAGTTATTCTTCCAATGGGCACCTATAGTAGTAATTCCATTCACTTGGCAGCGCTAGTGTAATACTTTCACCAACTTTGCGAACTTCTAGCTGTTTTTTGTTGGGAATTTAATTAATATTGCTCACGCTGATATTTGACTTGCAATTTTTTGGTGTGATGTCGTGGAATTTATTTTTAAGATTTCTTTTTCAGGTGTTCTGTTTTGTCCATTGATATGCCTTATAATAGCAACCGGAAACTCTATGATCATTGTCGTCCTTTGGCTTGCACATGGTCTCTGGACATATTATTGCATCTTAAGGTATTTCATTTATCCTGTCATATTTTTTAACTCTTATGGTAGACTAATTTTACGTTCAATCTTGTGTACTCACTGTTTTCTTTATGGTTCGTGATCATGGGATGCAGAGCTAGATTGGTTGGACCTGTTCTGAAGCTTGTGCTTTGCATATGTGTTACGGTTTTCTTAGTTTGTTGGCCAGTGATAGGAATTGTTGGGAGTATATTAGGAGGTGCAGGATATGGCCTTATAGCACCAGTGATTGCCACCTTTAAAGCTGTTGAAGAAGGGAGAACTGATAAGTTTTTCCATTGTCTCTATGTATGTCAATGCTCTTTCGACGATATCACTACTTCGTATTATTGTTTCGTACTCTTTAACTTCTTCCATCGATTGAGGTTTACTTTTCTGAATCCGTAGGATGGGACAGTGGACACCTTAGAAGGGAGCTTCACCATTGTCAGGGACGTTATGGACGTCTGTTTTCATTCCTACTTCTCCATAATGGATGACCTCCGTCTTGAAGATTCCCCAATGGGAAAACCATATGAGATCAGGTTCGTAGTGTTTAATTCCTTCCGCAGCTTCGCTTTTGAAGTCTTGAGTTAACGCCAGTTACTGATTCAACCTTGTTTCGGTGATTATCATTATTGGGGAGGAGGGATTTTGACTATCAGAATCTAACCTCGTCTTGTTGCAGGATACACCTTCTTCTAGGTGCTGTTTTAGTTGGAGTGCTTGGTATTACTGTCGACTTTCTAGTGATCACATGTGTCTCCATAGTTAAGGCTCCAATTATGCTTTTCAAGGGATGGCAGCGGTTGTTTCATGATCTTATAGGTCGGGAAGGCCCTTTCTTGGAGACTATATGTGTACCATTTGCTGGTTTTGCTATTTTATTCTGGCCAGTGTTGGTTGTTGGTGCCCTTCTGGGTGCAATGGCATCAAGTATCTTCTTAGTTGCTTTTGCAGGAGTTGTTTTATACCAGGTCAGCATCGCCAGTTCTATTTTCATGCAGATAAGAATAGCTAGATCACATTTCCCATGTGTGGAGGTTTTCTGCTTCATCTTCAAAAGTAACCAATAAAGGATGGAAGTAATTTGATTCATATTTATGGATTACTGCTTCACAGGAATCATCTGTTTGGTCAGGTCTTTGTTACATTATTGCTTCCCTGGCGATGTTTGATGAATATTGCAATGATATGCTTGGCATGGAAGAAGGCACTTGTTTCCCTAGGTACTTTTACAGTACATTCGCATTTTGCAGGCACTTTTTTGGTTTAACAACTTACTCTGCGATTTGAAACTTCATTTTACTGTTACCCTGTATCAGTCCTCAGTTCCGAAAGAAGAGCCCCCTAATATGCACTAACTCGCAAACATCATCTTTCCGCAATCCACCATCCCGGACAGTCTCACTCAAGATTGTTGAATTGAACTTGTTTGAGGTATCATCTCTTGGGATGATAGTAAAATATAGAATGTTTTTATACTACCTTTAAATGTTAGCCTGTTGTAAAGTGAAATTTGATAAAGTATGAAAAATCCAAAAATGGTGTACATGCAGTTACTGGATAGCTTATTTAAAGACTGCAAAGGCCAAGGAGAGAGACTGATTGCTGAAGGACTAATAACCCCCAAAGATATAGATGAATCTAAGTCCAGGAAATATGGAGTCATTTGCCTCGGCTTGCCAGCGTACTGCATTCTTCAAGCACTTCTGCGTTCTATCGAGGCCAACTGTGAGGGTATTTTGTTGAGTAAGTGAAACCATTCTCTCTCTCCGAATCTTTTATATTCCTCTTCCCTGTAGTAAATGTTTTTAGTAAATAAATGAAGGATTTGGAGACATGTTTTCTTTACGCAGGAGATACTAACACTGAAATAAATTCGATGAATAGACCAAAAGATGCATTTTATGATTGGTTCCTGAACCCCTTACTGGTCATAAAAGACCAAATCAAAGCTCATAATCTCACAGAGGAAGAGGAAAAATATCTCTCCAATTTGGTTCTATTAAGTGGCCATCCTGAGAGATTAAAGAACTCCATTGTCGGACCACCACCAGAAGAAGATAGGAAGAAGGCCGAACTTGATGGACTAGCTAGAAGGTAACACACGAGACACCACCCTTTCTGAAAGCCTGAGCCTTATTCATTGAACTACCTTTTTCATCTTCTTTTGTTTGTTTGTTTTTTCTTCATATATAGGCTCCAAGGTATTACCAAATCTATATCCAGGTATCCAACTGCAAAGAGAAGGTTCGATGTTCTAACCAAGTCCCTATCTGAAGAGCTTGCGAGGAAAAATATTACTCATTCGACCAACGGGAGTCGTACACCAAGGTCCCACTCCCTTCCTAGTAGGTCTCCATCAATTTCAAGGTCAAAAAGTAGCTTCATTCGGATATTTAGCCAAAAATCTTTCCGAAACAGAACAGAGAACTCCGACCACAATAGAGAGGAAACCCAACCAGTTGTAAAGGATATAGAAATTGCGTAGCAGTGTAGTGGTACATTTTATTCTTCTGTGTTGTATGTTCTTCTCATCCTCGGAATCGCTACGGAAATGATTTCCTTTTAAACCATACTGAATTGGTATACAATCACAAACAAGCAAGAATGAATAACATAAAATTAAATTGACATTTGTTACACCGAAAAACGAAATAATGGCACAATAAACACCTGATATAGTTGCGTGAAGGGAACGGCAATAGAAGTACATTGATAAATCATCCAAGTTTTTGTACTAGCTTCAGAAGGTAAAGAGAGCATTAAAAAATACAACATGAAAAGTGCACTAATATTCTAAAACTTAGTTTCCAGTCTGTGGAAGCAAGAATCATCTATCAAGTTGCTAAACCTAGGTCCATCTCTAAAGGGAGAACCACTGACACAATGGCAAGAAAATGGAGTACTCCTCATTCCTTCTTCCTGGAATCTTTGAGTTGACCCCTCTTACGGACACCGAGGCAGAAGTTTAGACGATATGCATCCACAATAGATTCTGGCAACATGTACACCAAAGTCCAGATAACAGAGTGCGGCCAGTAAGGAGTGCAACGTGGTTCATAGCCTATCCATCGCATAGCAGCTCTAGCATAACCATCTGTTGATGGCACAACGAGAGAAGCTCTTTTGATTGAAGCCATCTTTGTTGCCACATACAGTGGGACCTACATCCGGCCCATAAGAAAATCAAATCATAATATCTTAAGCCTTCCTAGATGTAAAATGAAGCACTAGCGGAACTACTTAATCATAAAATTCAGACCTATCATTTCTCCAAACAAGGAGAACACATCTCGCTATGGTTGGTGGACTCTCCACATGAAGTACTACTACAAGGAAATTGCAGGAGGCTATGCTCTAAAAAAATGTGAGCTCTACTCTGTTGAACGTGCAGCAGATTTCTGAGCTCCATGCATACCAAAAGAAAGCTCAGAAGATAATCGGAGTCATCAGTAGAAAGCTTATTTCAAGTCCCAATTGAAAGTCCGTCTATATGCTTATAGAGTACAAGACCTATCTTACTACATGTGAGTAAATTCAAATTTAATAATATTTTGTGTACGCAAAGTTACAAAAAAGCTTCAACTTGGAATAACAAGAACTAACATGACATTTTCTGAGCCATACATATGTATAATACAACCCACTATGGCGGTGGACTCGCTGCGCAGGGGTGCTACAACAATGAAGTTGCAGGACTAGCTATGCTCAAAAATAATTGTGAGCTTTGCTCCGTTGAGAGTGTACCATACTAAAAGATAGCTCAGAAGATTATCCAAGTCAACGGTATAAACTTTAAAACTATCTTTTATGTCTTAAAATTTTATAGTTCATGTATGTGCTTTCTGATTAGAATCTACGACCTGCCTTATTTAACTACTATAAACAGAAGGGGAATTTTTGGTCTGTCATAAAATTTGGTCTAATCTCCAATATCATTAGCTTGTAACAACAAAAGTCTATCTTCATATATTTACACAAATGCCATTGTTTTTAAAACAAAATCAAAGAAATTAAAATCTTTGTATCTTACAAAATACAAACCAGATTTTTGTAAAATTTATATATTCAGAAAGCTCTTTATAACATGATGAATACAAACATGAATAATAAATTTTCATTAATGAGCAAAACATTTCATACAAAATGCAAGCAAGTGCATGGCACGTGTGTTCCCACTAGTTGCATATAAAGTAGTAAAGCTAACCTTTCTAATATATTGTGTAGGCAAAGGTTATACTGAATTTCGAATTTGGATAATAGCTTAACAAGAACTAAATATGAATGAAGTATATTTAGCAACCAAAGTAAAAGAAGTAAGATACAACTAACTAGTTATACTAGACAATCTGAAGTTGAGAAAAACAAACCTGACACTGCACATCGATTCCATTCTTCTTGTACTCTACATAGAGGCACCTTGAAAATTGGTCAATATACCTGAAAAGAAAGCCAAGTAGCCTCAATATACTACTCATCATCTAATCCACCATCACAAATAAATAACAAGAAAAACAAAAAAGGGTTCCTAATTATGTGATTTCTGATCTTCACAACCTATTTTCTACAAGGCGTGCCTAGGCACCAAAAGTGGGAGTTTTGGTCCTAGGCGCCTCGCCCAGCCAAGGCGCTGCCTTTATCTAAAGAATTTAGGAAAACCTAATTAACCAATCAAAGCCCTAAGTATAGCACTTAAGCCTTCATTTTTATCTTGGGGTCATTTCTTTAACTGAGATTAAAACCCCACTCATTTGTCTTTTGAGTAATATATCACCTAAATCATGTTTGGTAGTTGGAAAACAGAGTATGCTAATGCTGTGGCTCTAACTCGCCTTTGCCGTGGCTCTATATTTTACCCAACGCCAGCCATACGCCTCTCCCCAAACAACATAGTTGACAACAAAACAGAACCAGGGTGATGAAATGGAAGATCTAGCACATTTCAGCAAAAAAAAAAAAAAAGAACCATGACACCGTCTTCTTCTTTTCATTTGTTCCAACCCTTTCTATTGTTTTCAGCAAACCTCTTCTCTTTCTCTGGTATCAACCAACAACCGCAATCTCATTTCTATACAAAGGAAAGAAACCTTGCAAGTAAGAACGACAAACAACGGAAGCGTGAAAACGAAATGGGTATTGCAACTGGTTCTAGACTGATGTGCAATTAAACCTAGTAAGGGGATAAAGAAGCATGATAACAAAACGGGTGTTGTCGTACTTTTGCAAGGAAAACTAAACTTACCGTTGAATTTCAAACAGATCAGATCCAAATGTGTTCTAATACATAAAGTCTTAAGTAATCGCAATCAAAGAATTAACAAAAAGTAACCACAAACTAAGAAACTGATGAGACTTACGCTTTAGTGCCGGCATAAATAGCATAAAGAGGATCAGAAGGAATGACAGTAGCAGCACCAGAACCAATATTGACAATAGCACCTTTCTTTCTCTTCAACATACCCGGAATGACAGCTTGTGTTACCTTAGTGGTCCCTTCAATATTAATCTTAATCAAATTCTTTAACAATGCTTCATCAACTTCATGAAAAAATCTTGCATATGGATACGAAACACCAACATTATTAATCAATAAACCAACATCTAAACCATCAATAACTTCTTGTATCCTCGTAACTCCTCCATCAATATCACCAGAGAAATCTACAACTACATTCTTGATTTGTATCTTTCCTCCAAATTTCTGTGTAATGGAATCAGATACTTCTTTTAATTTATCTGGATTTCTACCCACCAATATTAAGTTAAGTCCTTTTTTTGCTAATTGAAATGCAAAAGCTTTTCCAATACCATCTGTTGGTCCTGTTACAATTGCCCATGAACCATATTTCTTTAGATTCTTACCTGGTCTTATAAAAGTTATGTAAACCCATTTTAAGAAAATCAAAACAGGTTTCAGAACTGCAATCACGCCAAGGGCTAAAAGACCAAGAACCCAGGCTGGTTGTAATAACAAGCCTTCGTATACACAACCCGCCATTAGAACACTCTATTCTTGATAAAGAGAATGGATCTGAGAAATGGGTTTTCTGTGAGAGGGTTTTAATAATGAAAAGGGAGGATCTAAATCATGTGGTTGTTCAAGGTAGATAGATTTGACTATAATGACAGAGAGAGAGGGTACTAGTAGACAGGGAAGGAAAGGGTCATGCCATCAAAGGGGGTTGAGTATGAATGGAGGAATTTAAGAAGTTGTTGAGTTAGATGAGCTGAAAAACCTGCAACAGAAAGCCAATTACCATTAAATCACCGTTTAAATTCTTCAACTGTATTGAAAAGTAGATGAGAGGAGACTATCTAGCCTAGACTTATAGTTTGTTTTTGAGCAGGCTTTTTTGATGGGGTTTGATTGCTGGGATCCATTGATGTACGGGACACCCACCCGCAACAAAACGGGTGGTCCGGATCGGATCCGTGGATCCGGTTCTAAATGATCATCCCTAGAGCAAACTAGGAATTACTACATAATCATAGATACACGACCCGTTTACCTTCTAATCCATCCATCTAACCCGGTTTAACCCCTAGTCCAAAAATAAGTTTTGGGACTGATTTTGTGAATCGCTCGTCCAATTCACGTGAATGTAATGAAAATTATATTTTCAATATTCCATATTTACCCTTTCTTGTTCGAACGTATAAGTCTAGGGCTGCACATCGGGTGGGTCGGGTCGGGTTTGACCTCACCCGCACCCGACCCGCCTCCAGTTGGTTTTATTTTTTTCCACCCGCACCCGACCCGCCAGGTCCTCGGGTTGGGTCGGGTCTGACCCGCCCAGATGGCGGGTCGAGTCGGGCGGGTGCGGATCACCCGCCCAGATAATCATGCAATTTTTTTCATGGGTTTGGCTGTTTTTTTATCCTCACGCGCGCCACCTGATAAACCATTTTAACTAACAATCGATAATCTTAAAATCTAAGTCCCAACATTCAAAATTATACAATAAAATTAGAGTTTTAATATGCAATTCTACGACATTTCCCACTAGCAACAAAAACAAGTTCATCTTAGTAGCAGCACCATCCAGGTCACCGAATAGGAATCAATCGTCATCTATGATGATGGAAGAAGCAGCAAGGTTACCAAATAGCTCTGCAACAAAAGAAATGAACAATTAGAATGAAAAAGATTAAAAATACCAATAGTAATAAAGTATATGAAGTTAAGAACCATGATCCATGAAGTACAAATTATACCCGACTCAAGAACATCAATTTCCTCCTCCTCGACTCCAAGGCTAGAAGAATCTTTGTCAATTGGTGTACGTAACCAATTTTGCAATAAAATTAACGCCTCAAGTGTTCTAGGCTTTAAGGAACTTCGAAAAGGATCCAAAATTCGTTTTCCGGTACCAAAAGCTGATTCAGAAGCAACAGAAGAAACAAGTATAGCAAATATATCTTGGCTATGAGTGGTAAAATGCCAAACCTCGCAGAGTTGATCTTCCACCAAAGTAATATATCAAAAGAAGAATCCTCATTGGCCGGAGAGTAGATAGGCTCAGCCAAGTATCTTTCCACCTCAGATATTCTATGATCCTCCACATTACTCAATTGGTTTTTGTGTTTATTCCTTTCTTACCTATACTTAGCCTTGCCAGAAATAGAAGAGCCTTGAGCAGAAGTAGAACTAGAGTTACCTAGAGACTCGGATGAAGATATCACACTTTCAGTTGTATGTTTTAATTTATAAGCTGTGAACAGTTCATCAAAATCCTTTTTAACTTTATCAACCCAAGCTTTTACCCTTTTTTGTTTTATCACAGGGTCGTAATGCACAATTAAATATTCAACAGTCACATACAATCCTTGTTCTTTCTCTCGTGGATCCAGAAGTACAGCAATAAACATCAACGAATTCATTTTTTCAAAATCTCCCCAATACTTGTTGTACTTGAGCAACATTACATCGCCCATGTGACTTAAGAAAGGATCCTCGTATCTATTTTTCCAATCTTCTAATTCTTGACGAACAGTACCGAGTTCCTCCAAGAATGAGTGGGAAGTAACATATGTAGAAGCTGAAAAAGCAACAGTTGAATCGTAGAATACCTTTAGAAACTGAATCAGAACTCTGGAATTGCACCAATCATATCTTTCAGGAGCATGCACTGGAGGCCTTTTCTTCTTCTTGGATTTTCTAAGAGCAACATCTACTTCTTCTTCTGGAATATCTACTTTTTCTTCTTCATCGTCAGAATCTAGATCAAAATCAGCATCTATATCAACATTGTCATCACCGTCACCCATATGAAAAGATGGTACTGGAATATCATAATAAAACTTCTCACGGAATGCCCTATCTGACTCATGTAGCCTTTCAAAAGCTTTTTCATACCTCTCTGCAGCAACTAACATCAAATAAGTAGAATTCCACCGCGTTTTCACATCCAAAATCAAACCTTTTTTACAATCTATCCTTGCCTTCTCAGCAGCATCCATAAACTTCTTCAATCTTGCGGGAGATTTTGTGACATACTTTACCACTGCCCTGATTCTGAGAATTGATGTATGGTACTTTTTTAAACCATCCTTAACGACAAGAGCAAGTACGTGGGCCGCACATCTAACATGCAAAAATTTAGCTCCAAGTAATGAAGAACCCCAACTAACAACTTGTTTTCTCAAATAATCAATAGCAGTTTTATTCGCAGATGCATTATCAAGAGTGACAGTGAATACTCTCTCAAGCCCCCATTCCACCAAACATTGCTCCAAAGCCTTACCAATTTGTTTACCTTCGTGACTTTCAATCAAACAAAAACAGATGATTCTTTTATGCAGCTTCCATTCCCGATCAATAAAATGAGCCGTTACAACCATGTAATTGTAGTTCTGCATCGATGTCCAAGTATCAGTATTAAGACATACTCTTGTCTTATTTGTCTTGAAATAACTTATCAATGCGGCCTTCTCATTCAAAAAAAACGTGCATATATCACGATACACTGTCATACGACTTGGAATCTTAAATCTCGGCTCAAGAAACTTACTGTAAGCCCTAAAACCTTCGCCTTCAACAATTCTAAAAGCCATTTCATCTGTAATAATAAACCTAATCAACGCTTTTCTACATCCTTCCTGAGAAAAACTGACCCTCACCAACTGTGGTTCCTCTCCCGACTTGCACGACTGAAAACCAAGTGTTTACTGTCCTCCCTGCTCCTTATTAACTGATTTCTTGTACTTAATACACTTCTGTAAATGATGAGAAAGATTGGTAGTCCCATGTGTTTTACCACCAATCTTGTAACTACCCCGACCCTTTGGACAATGCTTACACTTTGCTTTAGCACCATCTTCTATAATATCGAAGTGATTCCATACCCAAGATTTCTTTACACCAACTCTAGGCTTCTTATTTGATGATGAAGGTTGAGAAGTTGGTGTCGCGGATGATGAAGGTTGACTAGATGGTGACGCTGATGACCCAGCTGTAGTCCTTGTCCCTGCTAAGGATGCCGGTTAACGTTGAGGTGGAGGTCCCATACAACTTTGGGATGGTCTTCCTTGTACAAGTGGAAGATCTGAACTAACGTCATCTTCTGAGATTTCAACCATGTTGATAACCTACAAGGCAGAGATGGCAGAAGGGGTGAGTTATCATACATACATATGTATTAGAATTAGTCAAATACAGTAGTACTATTAATATGTATTAGAGTAAATGTTCAAAAAGTTGGTACTTCTCATTTTACTCATATTTGCTTTTGTTGTAACTAGACATGATGGTAGTTACATAGTTTCTGGTAGAGGTTATAAAGAGTATAGAGTTGAAGCTGTATATTTGTACAACAACAGTACTGCACCAATCCATAAAGAGTGGTTAATCCATAACAAGAGATTATGCTTTAATTACTCATTCCACGAGATATAATATGATGTATGTATAAATCAAAGAAATATACAGAGGATTGGTTAGCTAAATCCAACCTTGAAAAATTAAATACAACTGAATTCTCACCCAAGTGAGATTAACAAACATTAATTTTCAGCAAACATTTTGTCTAATCAACAAACAGTTGACAAGCCAAGTGAGATTAACAAGCCTACTGCAGAAATCAGTCCAGATTCGCTCATGCTTTGGGGTATCTAAAATAATCAGGTCTTCGTAAAATTCATACAACAATTATGATATAATGTAATAAAGTACATATCCAAATTTCAGCTACAACCAATAATCATACAGTGAGAAATTTAGCAATCACTGGAACTGTCCAGGATTGTTGTCCGCAGAATGCAGTCACGTTTAGCTCACACTTCAGGGTACCTACACAGCTCAGATCTTCTTGAAATTTTTATTATACCTTTATCACGTAAAAAAATATAAGATACCAAAATATTAACACAATCCAACCACTGGATCTTAATATATGAGCAGAACAACAATGTACAATCTAGAGTTTGCAATCAGGCATGAAAGATTTTCTTCCAAAAGTTTCATTGTCACGAACTGAGTAGTAGCCTTAGATACCCAATTCACTAATTATTGACTTCAGAGTTCTTTACATTTAACCCCTAAAATACCCATAATCCATGGTTGAAATTCAGGTTCTTTAACTGGTCTTTATGACCAAATATTTCAGCATAACTCGAGCTCAAATACACCATACAACCAAGCTCAAAACCAGTACTAACCCTTCTAATTAACTCCTATAACAACACCCTATGAGTACCACTAACCCACACCTTTCCTCACTAGGAAAGAAAATTCACACAATGAGATCATGAAGAGAACAACTTAGGAGATATTCATATAGCCAGTTCAAGTTCAATCAAATATTCAAGTAAGAATCAAGTACACATGATAACTTGAGTACCAAAACAATAAATGAAGAAAAATACCAGAAACCCAATTCCTGTAAACTAAAGGAACGCATTTGAAACACTAGTTTCCAATACCAAGAAGTGACCAACATATCATTTTCAAGTTCAGTTGCAACCATGGACTGTAAAGAACACATACTTGATTCAATACTCAAACTGCAAGGTACTTGGAAAATTTCAACAGGATTGGTACAATAGAATTCATGCAGTCATGGTCCAGAGGTTCAAATTTATACAAATTCAGTTGTTAAAACTCCAATTTTAATAGATTACATCAACCCATTCAAGCATTAATTATGTATTGACATTAGAAACAGATTTGGGAAAATTCCCCAAAGTTTAACTTGAAGAACCCTAGTTCTAAAACTGATTTACAAACACTCAAAACTAGTAAAAACCTATCATAGATTTACAAACACTCAAAGCTAATAAAACCCATATTCAATTGCTACTAAATCATGTAATGAACACATTAATTTCAATTAGGGAAAAAAAAATTTAATAAAAGAAACAGTACCTGTACGGATGTAAACCTGATAGAGATTCAACTGATGGTGGTGATGAACTGATGATGCAGTTGGGTTCACGGTGGTGGTGGTGGTGGTGTGCTCTGTAAGAGAAGTAAGAAATAATCGTTGAAGAAGAAATGGAAGTATGGAACAGAGAAGAAGATGAAGTCTCTGAAAAGTAGAAAATGAAAATAGAGTCGATGAGTTGAATCAGTTATGAGTTATGAGTGAGATAGCGGGTGGGCGGGTCGGGTCGGGTGAGAGGATTTATCACCCGCACCCTACCCGTTGTTAAGAGGGTTTAAGAAAAATCACCCGCACCCTACCCGTTCATCGGCGGGCCGGGTGCGGGTCGGGTAATTTTGGGCAGGTGCGGGTTGGGTTGGCGGGTTGGGTCGAGTTTGTGCAGCCTTATATAAGTCTAGCCGAAATCAAATCTTCAAAAAAAAAATCGGCAGCTCACATATCCGATTTCCTCTCTCTCTGCTTCAGTTGGTGTTTTTCAGTTTTAGGGTTTCGATTTCAAATCTCCAGGTATTTTTCTTTAATCTTCTTCTCTGCTCTTATAATTTTTGTTATGTTTTGTTTTGTTTTTTTTTCAACTGAAATCATGATAATCAACTTGATTTCATGATTTTGTTTATTTTCTTACACTGAAATCCCGATGATTACGATTTCTATGATGTACATTTTGTTGAATTCCATGATCGATCTCGTTTTTGTTCGTGTTTTAGTTTTTCTTTTGATTTTTGAAACCGATTTTTGTAATCGTTCTATTTTGTTCATTAGATCGTCGTATTCAGTTTTTTTACATGTTGTTTGATAATAGGTTTTATTTGGTTTTCTTTTATTTTTTTCAGGAAATCATGATTTTTGTTCTTTCTTCTGAATGTTTTGAATGATTCTTCAGTGCATATTGATACGTAATGTTTTTCTTAACTTTTTGATATATACTGTTTTTATAGTATGCTATTTTGTTATATATACTGTATGGTATACCATTTTTGAATCAGTACATATTTGTTTGCACTGCATATAATATGTTTTTGCTTGTCTGTTATGTGTGAATCTATAATATGTGTGATACTTCTAAAATAGAACATATTATGTTGTACTGTAGATTTAGAGTTCATATCATCTTAAAATATATGTTTTGTGTTTTGTGTTTGTGTTATTTTATTTGGATCACATTTCTTCAGGTTCAACATGTCAGTTGTTGGTTCTAATCCAAATACCTTTTGCTACTCTCATGTATACCACAAGCAACACCACATTGCATATTTGGTTACGTTATCTTCGACTTTGGAATATTTGAAGTTTACTATTTGTAATGCGTGGACCTGGTTGACTCCATCAACTATTGTTGTTAATTATGTTGAAAATGGAGTGAAAGTCTCTATCCTTGCTGATGTATCTCTTCAAGGGCTTGTTGCATTACATTTTATGAAGAATTCAGATTCTTTGAGTTGCATGTTAATGTTGTGTTATCTGGTGCATCTAGTTCTTTGAGAAGTATTGATCTTGACAACAGTGCTGAGTTGGTTTTGAGTGCTAGGAACAATTACTTGAAAGATTGTAAAGAGGTTGCAAGTGTTCTTTTTTCTGATGGTTGGGAGAATCTTTTTGAAGATAAAAACCATCTCTTCCATGGTGGTGTTGAAGCTGTTCGGTTAGCATGTGAGAAATATTATTTGAGGACTGGATATAAGGTTATAAAATTGAAGAATGACCTTGAGAGATTGACAGTGAGATGCAACAATGACTGTTGCTCTTGGATGCTTCACGCGGTTGCCATGAATGGGTCTTTGGATGTGTTTAAGATAAAGTATTACGTGGGTAGGCACACTTGTGGTGCTAGTTATAGGTTGAGGAGTCCAACTGTTTCGAGGAAGCTTGTAAATCATTTAGTCCATGAGAATGTCAAGCACAACTCTCTCATAAAGCCGCAAGAGATTGTGGATTATATTAAAGTTGGTGGAGGGATCAACATCAAGTATCACCACGCATATCATGCATTAGAGTTATCGCATCAAATGATTTTTGGTGACGATGTAAAGTCATACACTGATCTTGTTTGGTGGGTCACTGCTATTCGGGAAACCAACCCAGAGTCTTATATTGATTTTGATTTCAACGACGCAACAAAGAGATTCAACAAACTTTTTTATTTGCTTTGGAGCTTGTAGAGAGGGTTATAAACTTTGTTGTCCAATGATATTTTGTGATGCGACATTTATTACGGGGAGGTTTAAAAGAGGTCTAATGGGTGCGACATGTCTTAACGGCAATCAAGGTAACTTTTTTATATAGAAAATATTTTGATATTTAACTGTTTTTATGCACTTAAGGATCAGACACATCATACATAAAGTACATATTGATATACACTGTAGGTATAACATAATTTGAAGGTGCAAACATGAAGTACATATTGATATGGTCTTTTATATTTGTTTTCCAGGTTTTTATCCTTTTGCGTATGCATTAGTTCCTGGCGAAGATAATGATAATTGGCATTGGTTTATGGACAATCTTAAAAAAGTTATGGACCATCGTCCCATCACCTTTTTGACTGACCGAGGTGAAGGTTTGTTGAATGCAATTCCTGAAGTTTTTCCTGATTCTTATCATAGCTATTATTTTTTCCACTTGAAAAAGAACTTACCCATCAGTAAGGCTGATGAAAAATATAAAGAAATGATGGACTGTTTCCAAAAAGCAACATATGCTCTTTCTCCAGCAAGATATGAAAAAGGTCTTCAAGAAATGGTTTATTTAGGAAGGCCTTGGGTTGCTCAATACTGTTGTAACATTCCTATGGAAAAGTGGTCTGTGCATACTTCCCAGGATGTAGGTATGGTCAGACTTCTTCAAGCATTGCCGAGTTTTTTAATAACTGGATTCGTCGCGAGAAGAAGTTACCTTCTTGTGCTCTCTCTGACACAATCAAGTTTTTATAAGTTTCTTGTAACACTACAAGTATATATGTACTATATGTATAATATGTTTGTTGTTTTTTAATTTTATTTTTCGTGTAGGCTACGGGTAATGGAGTTGATGTCTGAACGTCGTGAAGAGAGTCTTTTGATGGATCCAGAACTCTTAACCCCTGTGTATCAAGCCTTGCTTGAACTACACATTAAAATTGGTCGTCCTTGGAAAGTTAGTCAGTCATATGCTCACGTCTTTGAAGTTCATTCCCCAAGGTTAGTTTTTTTAGGTAACATACTCTTTTGAACTGAGATATTCACTAAACTAGTTTTTAGGGAAAATATCATATATGTATTGTGCAGATTATATTCTTTTTTGTTTACCTAGTGCAAATATCAATACATATTGCGTAAATAATACGCTTGGTTTCTTGTTTGCAGGTCTCATATGGTAGATCTACAGCAAAAGAGTTGTACTTGCCAAAGATGGCGCGTGTATGGTTTTCCATGCTCACATGCTACTGCAGCTATTGCTGCATCTGGGGGAAAGTTCCTTGATTATATCGACGAATACTTCAAAGTTAGTTGTTATCGTCGGCTATATTCAATCGCTGTTAGACCTGTTCCTAAATCACGACAGGTAAGTTTTTAACCAGTACATATTGATTTTTTTATGGTAGTATCATATATGAGAATGGTTTTAAGCAGTACATATAAACCATAAACTAGAACTAGCATAGTACATATTGATATTTAGTGTAATATACATCAACAAAAACTTCACAAGTATAATAAATTTTTCTTATTTATGTTTTTCAATATACCACAGGCCTGACGAGTATACCGCAGAAGATACTATTCTGCCACCAATAGTAGTTAGGGCTCCTCCAGGAAGAAGAAAAAAGAACCGCATCAAGAGTGCATGGGAGATGAGCAAAAATCCTGTTACATGTTCAAATTGTAAATTGAAAGCTCATCACAACAAGGCTACATGCGATGTTATCCGTCAGTACCAATATTCAGATGAGAATTAATTCCATTATAACTTTTTTATTACATTTTGGATTTAAATTCTTTTAGAAGATACTTGTCGTATTTTTTTAGTTTCTTTTTTCAGAACTTGTTTGTGTGTCATAGAGTTGTATTCATGATAGTTAAATACATATTGATATGTACAGTTATATGACAATAATAAAACACATTCGTAATCAAGTACATATTGATATTTACAGTTATATTGATAAACACATTTGTAATAAAGAGTGAAACTAACCAGCATTACTTACCTGTGTGTTACTTTTCTTATGCATCTCTTTGACCACTTTCTTCAGGTCAGATTTAGCCCATGTTTTAATAACATTAACATCAACACCACAGAACTTGTGCAGTGAAGGTGGTGTTGACAATGCAACATTAGATGTTACCCTTTTGACGGTGGTGTCACTCACATCATTTTGTTTATCTTTTGTTGGAATCTGAACAGTTGGCACTTCTTCTCCCAAAACTACTTCACCTTCTGTTATGTTTTCACAAAGAGGATCTGTTGGAGTAGTAGGAGATGGGAATTCTCTTGTTGGGTCATTGCCTAAATGAGTGGGACTCCCATCAATTGAGTCTCGAAACTCTTCTTCAGTTTCAGGTTGCAGAGGAGAAACTTTCATGTATATGTCATTCAATATTTGCAGAAGCTTTGGCGCATCAAGCGGTCCATCCTCATGCTGCATGGTGTTCGCTTTACCCCATTTTTCAAAGATTGTATTTCCTCAAATCTTCATATCTTCCTTTCCAATTATCTTCCTCCACTTCCTTCCCTGCAGTTTTTTCTTTATCTTCTTCCTTTTCATCTTCACTCTTCTCTTCTGCAACTCTTCTTGTAATTCTATTCAGAATTTGCTTTTCTTTATTGGTGTACTGAACCTTGAAATTTTCATTGAACTGTACCAAAATAACAAAATATATACTCAGAAATATGTACTATAAAAACAAATTTTTTCATGAGGTACATATCAATATATACTGTAGGATAACAAACATCATACAGTCAATACATATCATTATATACTGTAGGATAACACAACATCACAAATGTATTAAATAAGTACATATTTTTCTTACCTCATATTCAGTTGTATCAATGTATTTTTGGAGTTCAGCACATAACTTTGACAGATTCCATTTGACAGCTCTCGGAACAAACATTTTTTCTGGAATCGTCTTTATTTCCTCCGGTTCCAGCAAATATGTCTGCATACCAAATCTGTTTTGGAAAAAAAATCACCAAAACAAAGTTAAAAGTAAATCATGATTTTCATTGAGTAAACTACTAAAAAGATTTTTAGTACGTATTCTTACCAACAAATAGTTCAGCCACCCGGTAGTATTCTCGACTGCATTTACATTGTCATTTAGTGACTTTTCTAGGTAAGAATGTATCAAATCTGGCCATGAAAAATTCTTTGCATCCTCGAGATCCTTCACAAGACCAATGTACTTTTCATTCAAGGCATGTGCATATTTTGTTGTGAAAAACAAAGTGATACACATGAACTGGCATATAAGCCTTACAAGGTCTTCAGCATCTCTCATTTCTTCAGTTTTTTCCTCACTCCCTTTTTCAATATCTTCTTCATTTTCTCCATCACTTTGCTTTTCTTTGGATTCTTCAACTTTTTCATTTTCTTTCTTCTTAGTTGCTGGTTTTTTTTCTTAGAAGTTTCAAGACTTCTTCCTGTATCCTCACTCTATTTACATTTTTAGTCTTTTGTAAATCACCAAAGAACCTTTGGAAGAAAGCACTGTTTCGATATCCACCCCTTGATGTCAGCATTATATCTTCATGTTGTCTTTTTCCTGCTCTTGGCATTCCAAATATTACACCTACTTCTTCAGGAGTGGATGTCAGAATATGTGAAACTCCGTGCCTTTTGAACTCAAATGTGAGCTTATCCGCTACTTTACTTCTCTTATAACACTTTATAAGATTGGTCACAGCAGTTTCATTCTTCATCCAATGATCTGCACCAAGATTTGTGTACCAGAACATCAAAAAAAGGTTCCCATATGATTGCTCACTAATTATCCGCAACCGAGTTTCACTCAAATCAAGCTTTTCAACCTTGATTGCTTTAACAAGTGAGAAAATTCTCATGAAACCACTTTTGTATATCTTCCTAGTAGGTGCAGGTGTTTTTGTCTTCTTGGTGGTTTTCTTCACACCACCTGTATAATGAACACACTGTCAATAACCCTACAATATATCAATATCTACTATAATATAAAACAAAGTATATATTTTGATATTTTGATATCTATATGCTATATTATGAACAAAGTATATATTGATATGTACTGATCCAATTCAACATTAGAACAAAGT
>JAJJMC010012636.1:2001282-2012502 GCA_023531435.1 Papaver californicum
AATATATGCTTTATATCTATAACATGAACAAAGTATATATTGATATGCACTGATCCAATTCAATATCTAGAACAAAGTACATATCAATATATACTTATCCTGCAATCAAGATCTAGATGTTATAACATGAAAAATAAGTATATACTGATATGTACTGATCAGTATATACTAAAATCCAAGTACATATCAATATATAACTTATGTTGCATGCTAGATCTATGCGCTATAACATGAAGAAAAAAAATATTAATATGTACCGATGATGTATGCTAGACCTAACTCCTATAACATGAACAAAGTATGTTATATATTGATATGCACCGATGATTAGAATCAGTACTTTTTTTACCAGAAACAACAACACCCGTCTTCTTCTTCTGTGATGTTGATGGAGAACGAACAACAAGAGCTTTCTTCTTCTTCTTTGTAGATGGAGAATCAACAACATGTGTTTCATTTTTTTCCGATATTGTTGGAGAATCAACAACTTTATTGTTCTTCTTCTTTTTTGATTTTGATGGAGAATCAACAACAGTTTGTTTCATTTTTTTTTGATGTTGTTTGAGAATCAATAACTTTTTTGTTCTTCTTCTTTTTAGATTTTGCTGGAGAATCAACAACAGTTTGTTTCGTTTTTTTTGATGTTGTTGGAGAATCAACAACTTCATTGTTCTTCTTCTTTTTTGATTTTGTTGGTACAGAATCTGCTGTAGAAGCTTTCTTGTTCTTCTTCGATGGTGGAGATTGAGGAGTATCGTGTTTTTCAATCACTGTTTCTTTTATTCTTCTGTTGATTTTTCTCTTGGTACCCATTTTAGGTGTAAAATATGCAGTAGTATAATGCTGACAATAACTTAGGTTTGAGTTGTATAATGCTCAAAGAAATCAAAGCATGCTATTACAGATTTTGATTTTTGTTTTTTTGGTCTCTGTTTTTCAATTTGGTTTCAGGTGTTTTTTTATTTTGATTTTGCCCTAGATTTTCAGGGGTTTACAGAAGTAATGAAGTGGTGGTTGGAGTAGATGAAACTAAATTTCCGTTAAAGAATGCGAGTAGTGTAGGAGGTTGAGGAGGTGGAGTTCATGGGATGATTCCAGGTGATGGGTATAACTGTAATTGGTAGTTTTCGAAACGTTTTTGGACTCATGGATAAATGGGTATTCCCGGGTTGACTTATGGTTAACTCGGTCCGGGTATTTGGGACTAGCCAGCAAAGTTCCCTAGAGCTAATCATCTTTCATTAAATTAGTAAATGGCCAATTTCCTCCCAAGTCCTTGGGCTTCTCCAATGGACTGGACACAAACGTAATTTGTGGGATCCAATGGATTATGGATTCTATGTGGATGTTGTCTTAAAAATCCGTTGGATACCACATCCGTTACATTAAGTGCGCACATAAATTTTCGTAAAACGTAGGGCTAGTATAATATTTATAATCTACTATTTAGGGCTACAGATTGAGAGGCAAAAAAAACACAGGTAATAACCGTACTTTACACTTTGTAATAACTATGGAAATACAAGTCACTTTTGTTAGTTTTATCTATTTATTTAACATATTAATTATATAAGAAATCCAGTGGACCTTTCACATCCAATTCGTCCATCCGTTCATCCATTGGATGCGAATCCGTTAAATACTTGAATAGATATTGGTGTTAATTTAAAATCCAACATGTGTTGGATTGGATGTGGAGTAGGCTAAAACCGTCCCAACCCAGACCATACTCACCCCTGTTTTGCTTAAAACTATGTTAAACATCATCCTATGTGTAGCTATGGTGCGTCTAATGCATTGGGTACAATATGACATGATCCTCTAACATGATTATGTACAACATTATTGTTCAGAAAATACTTAATGTTGGTCAAAAAATCAGCCCACAATGAGTCTACCCCATATACCACAAGTGTACTCGTGTTACATGATATTTACTGTGGAAGCCACGGCTTTCTAAAAGGATTCACCTTCTCAGATCTAATTTAGACTGTGTCCGCATGAGGCTACGATTTGGACAGTCCTTTTTGATCTACTTCTAGTCTATTAGTTATTGTTCCTGTAGAACAAACTTAAATTTTAACCTCGGTCCTTTAGACAAACTTAAATTTTAACCTTGTTTAGGCTTAGTTTTGATATTGCTTTGAGTTTTTTAAAAGCAACTTTCTATTATGCGTTGTTGTGTTGTGTTTTGTGAAAAAATAGTTCAGCATTTGGTAAACAAAAGGTAAGGTAGGGCTGTCAATGGATCCGGGTCCTTCCTGATACCACTGGACCCGGACCATGACCCTATTTATAAAAGTCGGGTCCGGTTCCTAACGGTTCCGGGTCCGGTTCCTAATTTAGTGGACCCGAAACCGGACCCGACTAAAAATCTAAATATCCGTCGGGTCCGGATATTTAGTGGGTCTTCTAAAATTAATTATAGTTTTTTTTAAAAAAAAAATTATATTGGTTTAAAATGGATAATTTTTTATTTAAAGTTATTGTTACATGTATGTAAATGTTGTAATTAAAGATTAAATCTAAGAAAATAAATGAAAAATAAAAAAAATCCAAGAAAAACTAGACGAAGTCTTTGAATTTTAGGTAAAATTAACAAATAAATGACAAATATTCGGGTATCCGACACCCATGGGTACCCGCCAGGTAATACCCGTTAGGACCCGTTAAAATTTCAGGTACAATCGGGTAATACCCGTCGGGTCCTAAATTACTAATGGGTCCAATTTTAGGACACATATCCAATTTATCCGGTTCCGGTTCTGAGTAATAGGTACCCATTGACAGCCCTAACAAAAGGTAAAGCAAATTAAAATATTATGCAAATTGTGTTTGGCAAATATCAGGTTCAACAATTGTTGTTGTACATTTATTTCATAATAGTTTTATTCTAATTTAAGTTTACAATATTAAATATATGTTTAGTTTTTAATATATATATATATATATATATATATATATTATATGAAATTAACTAATAATGATTATTATTATTAATAATGTTAAAAATTATTATAATTTTGAGAAAATAAATCAGTTTTAGATTAATAAATATTTAATATTATTCTTATTTTTATTATTACAGAAATAATAATCAATAAAAAATATGATAAAGAGAATAAAAGAGTAATACTCCACATATAGAAAATCAAATAGGAAAAAGAAAATCAAATATAAAAAAGTAGTAGTAGAAAAATTTGAAGGTAATTTTTGTCATTTATAAAATATAATAGGAATAAAAAAATCAAATTAGGAAATTAATGTGGACCCATAACTTCTGTTGTAACACCTCGAGTTCCGGATTAGGATCAAACTCATATGGAGATCCGAACTCAAGGTGTTACGGGTCGGAACGAGACAAATGCATAGATTTTATTATTTAATTATTTCACCAAAAACAACGAAACTTTTAGATGCACATGTGTGAATAACACGCTCGCGGGAATGAAGGAATTCAGGCGTTCCTATTTAGGATGGCATTCTGCGACTGTCAAGGCCGGTCGCAGAACCTTTTATCTTTTAATTATTATTTTCCTTTTCTTACACCTCGTTAACATTTTTCTCCGTATGTCTTTTTAGTTTTTCCACTCCTAACTTCCTCATTTTTTTCATAACGTCTTTATACGACGTCAAAATGACCTCATTCTTTTTGCGTTGGATCGTCTTTTTCATACTCTGCAATATGGTGGGAAAAAAATCATGGATCTGAACGAGTTATTCTTGGTATTTGGTCCTTCTTCACTTGTAGACTTTATTTCCTCAACACTTTTATAGTCATTTCCACTTCTTTTGGTTGATTCACCTAACATGAGATATAAGGTATAAAACAAATACATACACAATTAATATGCAAGAATTATAGAAAATATAAATATGGATATCTAAAATATGCACTTATCAAATTCCTCCACACTTGCCTTTTGCTAGTCGAGCAAATTATCTAAACTAAAACCTAACTTACTTTCGGAGGAATCACGGTTACACTTAGTTGTGCAACAAGTCTTTAAACCCCTAGGTGGACCAGCGGACGAGTTACAATTTCGTGAGGGTTTACAAGAGATATAATCATGGAATGTAATCCAACTTCTAAATAGCCAAAGTCACAAGTATCCAAAGAGCTATGTGGACATAAAACTTCTTCACCTAATGTCAAGAAGTTAAAAAGTACAAAAGAAAATTTCAAATATAAATACGCTTAATCGATGAGAGTGTGAGTGTGTAAACTAAACTAATGCGAGTGATAGCTTCTACTTACGATAGAAAACAGCCTTTAGAGCAACCAATAAGTATTTCGGCTCAAATTCTGTCCCATCTGCTGGTCGCTCATAAAAAACGATAAAAATGGGTCGCACATGTGTGTAAGAAGGGGTAAAGAAAAGAATACTTACAAACGGAAAGGTGAAGTTTATTTTCAATTTCTGATGATCTCAAAAAAAAAAGAAATCACCCATATGCAAGGATGGGAATGTTCACTCACCTTCTCATATGGTATACATTCAACATCACTGCCACAACGTCCAATAGAAACATCTTCGGCTTCGGCATCAACTGTTGATGATAAACTTCCAAACTTGTAGAACTTTGACAACTTGTACTTTTTTTCTTCTGTTACTTGTTGTTTAAATCTTTTTAAGGATTTATTCTTCTCCATATATATATTTTTTTAATTATTGTAATAGGAATAAGACTTTAACACTTAATTCTTCACAACTTTGGTATTGTCTTGGTATTGTAAACTTTAAATATTCACATCTTTTTGTTTTTCTTTCTTTTCTACTTTATCTTGAATTTGAATATACAATTTTGTTATCTTGTAAACCTTAAACGTCTTCTATTTTCTCAATATATTAGTATTTCTTAACTTTTTGATGATGTATGTTTTTATGTTCACTGCTTCAAGTAGTGGTGCATCCTGCAATTCATACTACACGAATGAGGTTAGTCGCAATTACGATGTCACCTTTGTGATTGACAGAATTAATATTTAAGATATTAAAAGGTGATGAAGGAGTGCGAGGTTGAGTACTTCATCATTCTACTCGAAGTTAGCACAAATGAAATATTCTAAACGGATGTTGAAGGTTTGGCACCTCACTTAATAGGTAGTCTCCACTAATGATTGAGTAACTCTCTACTACTCGACAATGGTTAAGGTCATCAAGATTACTCTCTTAAATATTATGAACACCGAATATGTAGTATTTTCTAGTCATTCTAAGTACCATTATCGGTAAGAATTCCATATGTAAACTTAGCTAAAAGTATATCACGTGACTCTAAAATATTTGATCATGCAAATGTTCACAAAATTGAAAAAAAATTCTACGAAAGTGAATACTAACTAAAAACTAAAAAATATATGCTGAAATACTCCCCCACACTTAAACTTCATATTGTCCCCAGTGTTTAAAACCCGAAAATTCTGAATCCCCAATTCTGACGCAACAACAACCCGTCCCTGGAAACTGTACATATGGTAAGGAATTAGGCAATACACCTTGACAAAAGTTGTTCTTCTATATCTTTTCTATAAAATTTTAAAAGGTTTCGTATTTCAATAAACGGTTTATGAGATATGGCCTCCGTACTGAACTATGTCAAGTCTGAAAAATTCTTGAAATTACATTATCATCAACTTTAGATGCATATCAGTCTAACCAAATGGACCCCAAATTTAGATTTTTTCAATTGCATTAGAAAGGTGAGTCTTTCCTCTTCATAATTTAGGGTCAAGAACTTAATTCGGACTCCGAACGAAGGCTGTAGAGCCGTTTGACTGAAACATGTTACAAATAGAAGTTTTCTGACGAAAATTCTTTCTTCGAAATTTTTCTGCTTTATAAATTTTAGAACTTTTTGAAACTTAAGATAGGAAATTCCTACTATGATATGCAAACTAATAATAAAATATAAAGAGAGGTAAAAATACAAATTAATGGGTTGCCTTCTATGCATCACTTAGTTTAACGTCCTTAGTCTGACTTTCTGCTCGATTGTGTACCGGCAATCAAAAAATTTGAGGGTCCATCCAAATAACAATATGCAATGCTAATAACACTTCACATAAATATTAATATAATATAAAAATATTGAAATTATATGGAAGTTATCCCTACACCTATTTATTTCTACACTTGGTAGTGTATATAGAACATAAAATACGGGAACTTATACGGATTCCATTCGGTGAACCTGCACAATGTTAGGAACAAGAATCTCTAATGGTGGATATTTAGAAGCAAAATAATCTGCAAGCACGTTATAAGCACATAATTCTAACCCCAAGTTAGGTATTTTCTTAAAAGTTGGGTTAACAAGTACTCTTTGAGAAACTACCTCGATTAAGGGAGGAGGATCATTAGAAATAGAAATAGAAATATGCAAAAGGATAAGCAAACCTTCCATTATCTCTTGTAATACGAAATCCTCACTATTTTTAAAGAACTTTAATGAATTTTTACCTCATGTGTATTGTGATCCTCTACCAAACTCTTTTAAAGCCATTCTTCACCAATTTCTGCCTCAACCAAAATCTTAGCATTAACGTTATCATTATAATCCTTGGAAAGTTTAATTGGGTCTTCCAAAATATCAATCAATACAACTTCGTTCTCAAATCTTTCGTTATCCTTAATATCAGACTCATCTTCCAAATCTTCACTTCCCTTATATTCCCCACTAGCAGAAAATCGTCTGAATTCCATACATGTGATACTACTAATTTGTTGGAGAACTTCTTTCGTTGCTCCATCATCTTCCAGTCGATATTTTTTTTCCAGAGTTTTTTTTTGCTTACACGTTTTCCGTTACTTACAATAGGATCACTAAACCACGATTTTTTCCGTTTAATGGGTAAATGATCATGAATACAATCAAGAGTCGGATAAGGTATGTTGTTGTATAATTAGGTTGATGCAACACTCTCCTTATTTAGTGTTGGATCAAGAAGGTCTAGTTTATGAAACATGTTCTTTAATTGATTTAAAATAAGCATGCATCTAGAGTGGAGTCAATCAGAAGTATAATTTCCACATATTCTTTGTGGTTGTTGACCTACATACCCACAATAAGTTTGTTGGTATGTATGAGAATAACCAAAGATTCCGTAGGGTATAGATCAAAATCAAATGATTGATTCTGATTGTATCCCATGATTTGTGGGCAATTTTCGTAAGATTGAGAATTATGACTAAAATGATTACCAAGATAATATGTATGATCTCGTGTATCATACATGTTATTACCGTAAGGAAACATGACGAATACACAAGAAAGTAGGGGGAAAAATCTAACTAAAAATCTAAAATAAATAAATAAAGCAATGTATACAACCTGTTTTCAGAACCTACCTTCCCTTTTCAACGGATGGCGAATTCCACCATGGAAACCTAAAAACCTGAAAATACTAAGAAAAACATACAAAAAAAAAAAATCTCAAACAAAAAAAATTATCAATTGCTCCCCGATAGCGGCGCCAACATTTGATGACTGTCAAACCAACTAAAATATTTCTTATCCTTTTTACAATAACGGGTAGATTAACAAGTAAGGATTCTGTTCCCACAAAGAGCAGAGAATTCCAAGAAAAGAATTTCTTTTTTTTTTTGAAACGTTTGCTCGAATTGGATCCTTTCGATTTCAATATTGAAGATATACTTACGAAATTATTATGATTTATTGATTTTATTATTTGTTATCAAACTCTTAAGTCACTGAGGGGTTTCGTTGCATTGCTAAACTAATTTAAACTAAGCTAAAATAAAGCAGAAATATTTACGGGCAAGCAGAAAGTTGGGAAATACCGGTTGAGGGTTTCTTCTTTAATCACAAACATGTACTTAAATTAATAATTAAAATTAATATTTAATTATTCATTATCAAAAGCCCTAGAATACGTCATCGCGAATATATTTCATTAATTTCCTAAAGTCATCATATACCCATAAGGAAAATAACCTAACGCATTACGCAATAAAGTTCATCTCCTCAAGAGCATTAAAATTTATGAAATAGACTAATCAATGCAACAAATTACTATGAGCAATCTATTTAACAAAGGTCACAATCTACATGCAATTATAAGAAAATATCACTACAATTAGTAATTACACTATCCTACTTGTAATCAAAGATTATTTGACTTAGCAAAAAAAATCTTGTAATCAAGATTTGTTAACTTTTGCATATTAACAACCATAATTTATCTTTAGATATAATATGCATCCTAAAAACATAAATATTCAAACATACATGATGATATTATTAGTAAATTATGAATGATAATCATGAGACAAAACTAACTCATAAATTAAGCAACACATTTGCAATATTCAACTACATCCCTAACCAATAAAATAAAATTACATACTTATGGATTTACTAGAACTCATGGAAATATTGAGAAGAGAAGAATAAAAAAAATATCTTAGTCCCCCCTTTATAAGGGTAAACCAATGTGTTGTCTGCAGTTGTTAATTGTGTCTAAGATCCCTTTTATATAAGCTCTTAGAATCTCCTCTTGATGCTTATCCAACTAGGAAACTTGATAACCATCAAACACTTTTACCTCCTCTTAATCCTTATCCATTTAGGTTTAGAATTACCAAATAAACACCAAAAACTAGTCCAAATATAGCTTCTCATGTCCAAAATAGAAGTTGGGTCGCGGATCCAAGAGAAAAACAACCCAAATATGTTGGAAATTGAAGACTGAAGGAGGGAGGTGTTGATTCACATGTGTGAATAACATGCTCGGGTGAATGACGGACTTCGGGCGTCGTTGTTTGGGATGGACTTCTGTGACTGTCAAGCCCAATCGTAAAACCTTTTTATCTTTTTTTTTTCTTTTTCTTACACCTCGCTGACATTTTTCTCCCAGTGCCTTTTTAGTTTTCCATTCCCAACCTCCTCGGTTTTCTTATAACGTCTTCATACCACGTCGGAATGACCTTATTCTTTTCTGTTGGGTTTGTCTTTTCATCCCCTAAAACATTATGGGAAGAAATCCTGGGTTTGAACGAGTTATTCTTGGTCTTTGTTCCTTCTTCCCTTGTATACTATGTTTCCTCAACACTTTCATTGCCATTTCCACTTTTTTTGGTTGATTCACGTAACATGAGACCTAAGATAGAAAACAAACACAATAACAAGTAATATCCAAGAATTATAACAAATATAAGCATGGATTTTACACTAAGAATATGTAAAATATGCACTTATCGCCAACCGTGTAAAGCGGATGATGAATACTCCAAAAATTATAAACACCTCAAAATCCTAGAAACTTGAAAAACACTAAAAGAAAAACATAAAATAAAACAAGATATCTCAAACAAAAACAATTGATACTTCTCCCCGGAAGCGATACCAAAATTTGATGCATGTTGTAAGTACACCAAATTACTTTAGATACTTCTCACTAATACTAACAAGTAATATAGCTATAATGATGATCGTTCCCATGAAGAGTTGTGTAATTATTATTTGTTTTCAACTTCTTATGTAACCAAGGGGGTTTTCGTGAATTAAACTAAATTATACTAATAAAAACAAAGTAAATACATTTTGTGATAAAAAGAAGAAAATACTGGTTGGAGATTTACAATAAGTACTTTTTAATCGGTTCGAGATAACGTTCAATCCTTTTTAGAACAATAACACTAAATCATCCCATCACGGGCTCACTCTAGCAAAAATTCGTGTATCATCACAGGGCCACTACTCTAATCCTTCTCTCTAAATAACATGACTCAAGGGTCACTCAAGATTAACCTAGTGAGAGCATTCCACCCCCGTGAATTGGGGTTATTTTAAGCAACCTTGCACAAGATCCACATAGATTTAACTTAGGTTAAGCTTTTTCACATAAGCACATTTTACATCATGTCGTTAACACTATATTGTGATACTTGTGATTAGAGTTCTTCGATATTTCTGTATCTAAAACCCTGGTCCGGCTTTATATATGAACACATGATCATTCAATTTGCAATTAAAACACGCAAGTCTTCAATCATACACATCGATATTAATAGTAGAATATAAGCGATAAAATTGATCATTAACATTTCAACAAACAACCAGATTGATCCACATGTTTAGGACTTCAGATTAGATCCCCGACCAATATGAAAATTAGTTAGTATGAGTTTACTAAAACCCATGAGAAATATACAAAATAAGAAGAAGAATGGTTTCCCCATAAGGGGAAAACCCTAGAGGTTTAAGATGTTGAAGATGTGATACGAGTTAGAAGATTGGATGGTGACTTAAAATATCTCTTGTTTGAGCCTTAAATGTCTTCTTACATAGTCTTTAATGTTTGGCCTTCAAGTATCCTCTCTTTCTAGGGTTTAAAAAATTATTGGGACCATGTTTTCTTGATTTAGAAGTAAAAAATATGTCCGGTAAGTCTCCCACGTCGAGCTATTACCAGCACATATGAACCCTCCTTAATTTCCGATAATTGATGCTCGAAAATGCACTTTTTCTTTCTAAATTGTCATTATCGGTACATATGAGTCTCCTTTAACTGCCGCTAATTGAGACTCAAAAACTAGATATTTTAAACCAGAAATTATGGCAATAATCGGCATATATAAATACAATATATCTACCAATAGTTGAGCTGTTGACACTTGTTTTCTTGTCTCGACTGTTTTGCTCATAACTTCTTTATACGACCTAGGAATAACCTTATTATTTTTTATGTTAACTTAGTTTTTCATTTTATACAAGATGATGATATAAAATTATTGATTTGAGTTTCACTTGGTCCTTCTCCATTAGTATACTTCACTTCCTTAACACTTTTGTAGTCATGTCCACTTTTTTTGGTTGATTCGTCCTAACAAAGGCTAAAAAATATAAAATAAACATAATAACAAGTAATATGAAAGAATAATATCTATTATAAGCATGGATTTGACACTAACAATACGTAAATTATGCACTTATCACTAGGTTTAACCTAAATTCATAAAACGTAAAGCATTCAACTGAGCCATCTTTAATGCGCTACTTTTTGTTAGTTCATACGAATAGGATCTTATAATCAAGCGCTCTCGTATATGATGATATTAAGATTTTTGGGGATAGTTAAATCGCTCGTGCTATCCTACGGTTGTGGACAACATATGACTAACAAAAGATTAACAAGTATATTGGTTTGATTATTGATTCCAAATTAAATTGCTTTGTTTATTTCGATGCTTGCTC